>SOPF01027300.1:158319-281774 GCA_012979155.1 Hypericum perforatum | reverse complement strand
TTTGCATTTACATTGAACAACCAACATCAGATTTTGAGTTTCCTTCCTCTTGTTTGCATTTACAATGAACAACCAACATCAGATTTTGAGTTTCCTTCCTCTTATTTGCATTTACATTGAACAACCAACTTCAGATTTTGAGTTTCCTTCCTCTTGTTTGCATTTACAATGAACAACCAACATCAGATTTTGAGTTTAAGTCTCGTAAGAAGATTTTTCCTTGTTTTGCATTCACAAGTTGACGCTTTACTCTAATTCTTTTTTACTGCTCTTTGAAGCGTTGCATATTTTTTCATATAGTTATCGCATACCCACAAAAAAAAAATACTTATTAAAGCACAATAACTTTGTAGGTTTAACATGTATATGATTAACTAGATAAACAACCTATATCATAGTACTTAGAAGCAAATAAATATTTGCGTAAAAAATAATTAAGAGAGCCGGTGCATCTCCTTAACCGTAGTAGTGTCATTTAAAAAAGAAAATCAAACTAATAATTTGTCAAAAAGTGAAACCACAAATACTTTGTTAATAGCCACGTTGAAGATTATACGGCAATTCTTTTGCCATAATTTGCCATAGTTTGCAAAGTATATATACAAATTATGTAGAGAATCAACATTGAATAAAAAATGATTACTTGCTAAGAAACGAATGTTTCTGTATAATAACAAAATATGATAAATTACGTCAATCGAAATAACTTATTCAATTGCAAAGTGTAATAATGGAGTTTACATCTATTTCAACTGAAACGGGGTGGAAAATTAAAACATTTTTTACACTAACTAAATACCTAACATTTTTGGGTTCTTGTGACTTCCAAAACCTAAAACTTCTCAAGGGTATCGCGGTCTAGCCAAACACTTTTGTACTAAGATTAAAATAAAACAAGTGTACTGTACTTATAAAATTGTATTTTGATTTATCAATTACCCATTTCAAAATTACTTTGTGACGTTTCCGAAATGATATAGGCACGGAGTAAAACAACCAAGAAATCCATGGTCAGACGGTCCGGAAAATGTTACGCAATGTCCGATCCAACCGGGCATGAACTTCACCTACGAAGTTATATTCTCCTCCGAAGAAGGCACACTTTGGTGGCATGCTCACAGCGACTGGACCCGAGCCACCGTCCATGGAGCTATTATCATCCTGCCTGCACTCGGAACGACCTATCCTTTTCCAACACCAGATTATGAGGATACCATCGTAATCGGTAAGTGAAATAATTAACAAGTCGATGACCCAACACATAATTTCGATAAAATATGATCTGACGATACTCTGATCGCTTAGCGGCGTGGTACGAGGGAGACGTCAAAGTCGAATATGACGAAGCAATGGAAACCGGACGAGGATTCAACATCTCTGACGCCTTCACCCTCAATGGAGAACCTGGAGACCTTTACGAATGCTCAAATGGTAACAATGACCGGAGCTGCGAGACTTGATATTTAATTAAATTCAACAAACCCGAAAAAATAAATAACACAACAATATATTATCATGCAGAAACGACTTACCGTTTATCAGTTGAATACAACAAAACGTACATGCTCCGATTAGTCAACGCAGTGATGGACGAAGAACAATTCTTCGCGGTTGCGAATCACAGCCTCACGGTCGTCGGCCATGACGGATCGTACCTGAAACCGATCACCGTCGACTACATCTTCATCACACCCGGCCAGACATTCGACGTCCTGTTAACTGCCAACCAAACTCCGAGCTACTACTACATGGCCTCCACCCCGTTTTCGGACAGCTGGGCCAAATCTGACAAGACAACGACCACGGCAATCGTCGAGTACGTCGGGAAATACACCGTCCCGTCTTCTATTTCGTTCCCCGACTTTCCGATCTTCTACGACGATCACGCGGCGGTGTACTTCACCAGCCGGTTGAGGAGCTTGGCGAGCGTTGACCATCCGGTCAACGTTCCTCAGAATGTGACACAGAATATGTTTATTACACTAACCGTGAACGTGTATCCGTGTGGGGACAACGAGACGTGCCAAGGGCCGGACGGGGATCGGAGCAGCGCCAGCATGAACAACGTCAGCTTCGTCACCAAAGATGTGGACATTTTGACCGCCTATTACCGGTACGTTAAGTTTTTTTTTTTAAATTTTTCTTAATAACGATATGTTAGCAATTACTAAATCAACTTTTTCGCCAATTGTTAATATTAAAAAAGATAAATTGCGATTCTTTACCATCGACGTCACTAAGCAAAGCTCAAATGGTAATATTTACTCTTACGAGTAAACATAATTACGTTTTTGGCCATGGAATTCCGACCCTTTTTCAAGGAATTCTAATTCCTGAGTTTTGGAACGAAATTGAATCATTTTTCCAAGTGCAACTGATTTCAAACATACTTGAATTTTTAAAATGCATTCCAATTCTTAAGTTTTATTTTAGTTTTCAAATGTCGACGATATCATAATAATTAGTAGAAGAGTGGTGAACTAATTTTTAATTGTAAAAATCTAACAATTTATTGTCTTAAAATTTTGAGTTGAATATAATGATTTTAATATGATATAAGAATGAGTTGATCACGTGCTCACTGTTTTGCTTGTACGCACAATTCTTGTACTTGATGAAATTAAAATTTGTGTAATAAAAATTTATCAACTCATTTTGATAGGTTGGATATTAAGATTATGACACCACATGTGAGAGATGAATTGATTTTGAATTAACTGGTCTTTTAGTGCTCGATAAAACTGTATGTAATTTCATTTTTCCGAAATTTATTGTTTAAACTAGAACAACGACATTATAAGTTGATAAAAATGTTGGTCACGTATCGTTTATGCATGGTAAAGTACAATAATAGTTCTGAAATTGCAGCAACTTGAGTGGTATCTACGACGACGATTTTCCGAACTATCCGAACTATTTCAACTTTACCGGCGATTCGAACGTTTCGGATTTTACGACCAAAGGGACGAGAGTTAAGATGCTGAATCACGGTGATGCAGTAGAAATAGTGCTTCAAGGTACTAGTCTCCGGTCAGCAGAAAACCATCCGATTCATCTGCATGGATTGAGCTATTACATGGTCGGGATCGGTTCCGGAAATTACGACAACGAGACTGATCCGTCGTCGTATAATCTGGTCGATCCACCTCAGGTCAACACAGTTGCGGTCCCCAAAGATGGGTGGGTCGCCATCAGATTCTTTGCTGATAATCCTGGTAAGCTGTGGGAAGCAAATATGCCTTGTTTTCTCCTCCTCCATGAATTTCAAATAAATCAGTTGATAACATTCTACACTTATAAAGAATTTTGGTCTCATCTCAGAGTCAAGGTTGAATTTTATTAACCATTTTATTAGAATAAATAAAATTGTTTAAGAAAATGTTAGTGTCAAACATCAATCATATAAAATGATATTTTTTAATAAATATCTATACTTCGTATTAAATTTGGTTGTTTGATAATTTGTATTTCATTTTTGAATTTCTAATTTTTTTTAAAAAATAGTTATTGTAATTGTTTTGTTGTTGTAGTAAAAATATTTTAATAGAGTGTAGCATTTTAATAAAATTATATGCCAAAATATTTAAAATGAATTTTTAGGATAGTTTTTTTAATAACTATAATTTATTGAAATGTTTATAACTTGCACTTTTGTGTGTGTAAAAATAGTGACCAAGTATTCAAGTTTAATCATTTAAAAACCAAAAAAATTGTAAACTCATATTTTATGACAAGTTCTCTAAAGTTATATTGTTCTTTAGTCCAAATTTATTAATTTAGAGAAGTTATATTCTACTAAATTAGGAAATCACCTAGTTAGTTAAAAGCATGAGCTGTGACGCTCTATGTATTAGCTTCTCTACATGATATATGCTTTCTATCGTAAAGCTAAACTTAAACGCCAATAGTTTCTACTTCAAGTATTGAGGTAAATGTTTTTTAACATGAACAATGTTTTGTTTTTGTTGTTGCAGGGGTGTGGTTTGTACACTGCCATATGGAACGACATTCAAGCTGGGGCATGGACACGGTGCTCATCGTTAGGAACGGGAATTCTACAGCCACCAGCATGAAGCAACCTCCGGCGTACATGCCACCGTGCACACCCAGTTCTACCACCTCTGTGATTCAATTAGACGATTTCTTTGATCCGATGATGATATTTCTTTAGGAGCTTTCTCAACACCGGCAGTTGTTTCTTACCCTTGCCCTGTCCGTTCTAAGTTATAATTCAGTGGCATCGTCACTTAAATTCATTAAATAAAATAATGTTGTATACTGAAACAATTGTTTCCCGAGTGTTCTAAATATTCGTGTTCGCGCTTCCAATACCGTAAAAATACAAATTGGATCAAAATTTCTCAACACTGACTGATTCTCTTTGGACGAATAATACACCTATATGGTGTACCATTCGGACCAGTTGGCTGGTCCTCTTGTTTGATCACAACTTTACAAGAATAAACAGTTGATGAGTAAATAGCTCCCGTCATCGACCAACGAGCAGGCATACGCCGCGACGGTCCTGCTAAGATGATTGCATTTGCGCTTTCTGAAGCGCCTGTTGAAGTTGAATTACCTGCTGCCTCTGTTCCGGAGGCAACGAGCTTAACTGCTCCGGCGTGAGGTTCAGCACTTGCTGCAGCAGAATGGACTCCATATCCGACGGTAGCTGAAATCCGGAAAGAGAGAGTATGAGCTGACACAGCGAGTAGTAAACCAGCCCATCCTACGCATAACTAAGCTTAGAACGATTTTGCAGCAGGAACATACGAAGGTTTATTTTACCCTACGCCACGTTATAGCAAGTCACATACAGATCCTAAACAGCCAGCTAAATCCAGGACAACCATGCCCAGATTCATTTTGGTATAAAAACCAGATGCCGGAATAATTACTTTAACAGAGAAATTATTACTTGTGAAGTCTGCTTATCTGATTGTCTAGGCTCCTCCAGCCGAGCAAGAGGACCTGAAGTTACACCTGGAGCTGATTGGCCCGGCCTTGAACCAGCTCGATCAGCAGTCACATCGAGCTCTCCATTCAAAGTCCTCGCTCCGCCGTCCAACTTTTGTAGCTTGGAAGGGTGGTTAAGTGTTTGACTAGAAGCATGAGTTGTGCCAGTTTGTCTGGTTGAAACTACATTATTTACACGGCCCCATTTTGCAGCACCAGAAATTGAAGTGGATCTGTCTGCAATTGTGTTAACTGCATCCAGATTGCCTGGTGTTATTAAGGGGCCAGGCTGTTATCACAGTGCAAGTTAGCAATCAATAGGGTAAGAATATCGAGCACATAATAAGATCTATTGAAAAGCCAATCCTGAATAAATAAGTCCCATTGATATGCTAATCCCAATCTCCTAATAAAGGAGAGGTATTCTGAGACCCTAGTCAGGTTTCAACTGGAGAAAAATTTTCAAGGTAATCCACACCTAAAGCTTGCGTGTACCCTTTTGCCACAACACGAGATTTGAAACGCTCGATGGTCTCATTAAAATGACGTTTAGTCTTATAGACCCATCTGCAGCCTATAGACTTTTTGCCCGGAGGAAGATCAACAATATCCCAAGTTCCATTTTGATACAACGCATCCAACTCCTGTTGCATTGCTTGCTGCCAGTGATGATGTTTATTAGCTTCTGCGAAGCTATTTGACTCTGAAAAGCTGTCAATTGCTAAGCAAAGGCTCTGTGGGAAGGACGCAAGAATTCACTAGTAAGAACACTTGACATGGGATGAACATCATTACCATCATCATGACTTCTTGTCTCAGAGGAGGATTGGAATTGCTGCGAGGATAGAGGAACATGTCTGTAATCTTCCAGGTATGTGGGTGATTTCTTGGGATGATTGGATCTTCATAGTGGTACTGGTGGAGCTGCAGGATGAACTATTGGAGAAGGATGATTTGGTTCATCAAAGAAGAGAGGAGGCTCTCGACTAGGAAGGCTATATGATGTTTCTGTTTGTGGTTCATCTGATCGAGGCGCATCAATCAAGTCAGGAATATCATTATTTGAAGTTGGTTCATCCAAACACAGTGGAGTCACCATGCCAGGGACAGGATTTCCTACGGGTGAGGGTGATGATTCTGGCAAAATAGTTTGAAATAGAAAAACATTTTCATAGAATGTGACATCTCTAGAACAGAATGTAGTGTGATTTTCAAATCATAGACTCGATAACCTTTAATTCCATCAACAAAACCAAGAGAAACACATTTTCTAGCTTTAGAATCAATTTTACTGAGACGAGGAATCAGAGCAGCAAAACATAAACAGCCAAAAATGCGCAAATGCGAGAGCGATGAAAAATGTTGGTACAAAATCTCATAAGGTGTTCTTTCTCCTAAAATTGAAGAAGGTATCAAGTTAATAAGATGAACCGCGTGAAGTATACAAATACTCCAAAAACATTTTGGCAAATAAGCTTGAAAACAGATCGCACGAGCAACACTTAAGATACGCTGGTACTTTCTTTCAACACGCCCATTTTGTTGGGGTGTGTAAGCACAAGATGTTTCATGTAAAATTCCTTTGCAATGGAAGAAAGAATGCAGCAGAAATTCAGTTCCCTGATCTGATCTAATCTTCTTAATTTTCTTGTCGAATTGAGTTTCAATTATGTTGTAAAAATTTTCCATGTTAACTTGGACATCTGTCTTGTGTTTTAAGAGATAAACCCAAGTTGCACGTGAATGATCATCAACGATCGTAAGGAAGTATCTAAAACCATCATAAGAAGGTAAAGAATATAGACCCCAAATGTCAACATGAATTAAATCAAAGCAATGAGTTGCTAAACTCAAGATGGGACTAAAAGATGATCTCTTGTGTCTTGCAAAGTGACAAGTATCTGATGAGAGTGGTTTTCAGCGTCGTGAAATACTTCCAACCACCATCACAATATAATTTTATGAAGTAGGATATCGTTCCCACGAGGATCGAGTTTGCGCCTTACTCGGCTTACTAGCTATGTTTTAGGAACTTAAAGACTTTGGATTGAATGGTTTGGTTTTGGTAACTTAACACACAACAAGCTCAAAATAACAACACAATTCTAAAGAACTAAATCATGCAAACTAACCACAACACACAAAAACACAAGATATATAGCAATTTAACACAAATGGTATGATACCATAGATCACTTAAACAAACTAAATAGTTCGTGGAGTTTTTAAGTTCGTGTCATGATCCAGGTGTTTCAAGGCAACTAATCTACACTCTCGTACTAGATTAGTCAAAATTAGTCCTTAGCTAGAATCAAATGAACAAGATGTGCTCTCGCCCTCAAAAGTCATGTAATCCAAGCTAAACACCAATTATAGTTATCGCCCTTTTGATAATCAATCACCAAGGAGGAGTCCACATCTCACAAGGCACGAATCAACTCATTAATTTATCGATTAAGCCTATCTCCTCTCGGTCTCAAAGCTTAATTATTTTCATAGATTTAGGTGGCCAATCTAGACTAAGCATTAATTTCTTAACAAGTACATGAACCTTATCATTTTTACCCCACTTTAACCATAAGGTTACTTAAGTTTTCAAGGAATCACACCACCAAGATAACTACATATATATTTAAACAACATAAACACAAACATATATATTACATGAACAAAAGTAATATACATATTGTTTACATGATAAGCATAATAAAGGTAAGAAAGGTAAGAGTAAGAAGATGTTACAAGTTCAAGCTTAAGGCTTGCTTTTGCCTTAGCTTCTCTTTCTTCTTCTTCTTCTTTCTCATTTTTTGCTCATGGCTTCTCTCCCTTTCTCCCTCTTTCTTTTCTTTCCTTCCTCTCCACACTCACGGCTACCTCTCTTTTCCTTCTCTTTCCTTACTTAACTAGCTAATTAAGTCTAAGTCATATTACATGCCAAAATACTAAATTAACAAACTAATTCTTTCTAAATATCTTAACAAACTATGGCAAAGATGTCTCTAGCTTTAAGAGTAAGTTAAATGGCTTTAGGACTTAGCAAGCAAGAGTTAAAACCAATTGAACTACCTTTGTTCCCTTAAAGTCTCGGCTGAATGGTAAGTTTTGGCAAGAGTTGGCGCCCTCCATGTCATTGGCGCACTCCATCTAGGCAAGAATGGCAAGGATTGGCACCCTCCATGCTTGGCCACGGACTTGTAGATTGGCACCCTCCATGATAGTGGCGCCCTCCATGAATGGCTCATCCATATGTCATGCCTTTGTCACCAAAGTTGGCGCACTCCACCTTATTGGCGCCCTCTACCATTAGCTGCGTTCCTGAGGATTGGCGTACTCCATGTTTTTGGCGTCCTCTATGCATTTTTTATAGATTGTAGCTACATATATCTTATTTCCAGCGAACTATATGGTTAGCCTCGGAAATAATTGGTGCATTTGGTTTGTCAATGCCATTTTGCTCGCAACCTTGTGATCTTGATCGTGCATCATTAAATCATCGTCCATGAAGCTCCTAAACATAAATAAAAACATAAGAAAAACAAAAGATCAGGACAAAAGAACAAAATGTTCAAATGCAAGAATAAGGCAAGAAAACACACTTAAAACAATAATAACAATACTAAACTTATACTAAAATGTAAGTAATAAGTGTTTTTGACACTCATCAGTATCACATGGAGTTTTAAAAGAAGGAATTATAGCAGGACACATCTGCTTCAAAACAAGTAACTTATGACTTGAAAGATGACCTAATCTATAATGCCAGAGATCTAAATCATGGGTTATGTAGCTGACATTAGTAACGACTGCGATATGTGGAGGCTGGTTGGAAGGATTCATCTGTAGGTGATACAATCCTTCTTTTCTTTCAGCAATTCCAATCCTCTTCCATGAAGCAAGGTCCTAAATTTCACAACATAATGAAGAGAATGTGAGTGAAACAGGAGAATCTGTGGTCAATTATGAAATCAAAACCAGGTTAAAAGCAAAATCAGGAACCAGAAGAACATTCAACAACTACAGATCTCGCGTGATTTGTATTATGCCAATATGCGAAGCTGCAACTCGTGTTCTATTTGGCAAAGTAATGAACACACCAGTGATCATCTTACAATTAACAAACCACTTAAGTGAGTAAGACATGCGTGTTGAAGCTCCAGAATCCAAAATCCAGCTATTAACATTAAGATTCTTGAAGCATGAAAACTGAGAATTGCAGACTACGTGTATACCTGGTGAGGAAGCATGTGAACTTGTCAACTGTGAATAAATACCAACTTGTGCACTTGCAACGATTACAGTAGCGAGAGGCCTGGTCTCTGTAGTTGCTCTGTTCTTAGTCAATCCCTGTGAGAGAGTACATTTCATCATAGTCATAAGACCACTAACCTGTTCTGCCCTGAAGCCATATTGTCCCTTTGCATCAGATACAGAGCTTTCATCAAGTGCAGCAACAGAGTTAAGTTTAGGCTTCGGCTTGGATCCTGGTAGAAAACCATGTAGCCTAAAACATTTCTCGATTGTGTGACGTTCCTTGTGACAATAAGTATATGTTGACTTCTTCATTCCAAACGAAAAATGTCTGTTAGGAGCTTCAGTAGCCAGGATTGTAGGACCTTCACAACCTTTGACAGCCATAGTAGCATCGCAAGACTGTCTCTCATGTTGACTAACCAAAAACATCACACGACTCATGGTAGGCAAGGGATCCAACATCAGAATCTGAGTTTTCACATGTTCAAAATTCTCATTTAAACCTGTAAGAAAGTCCATAATATAGTCCTGATCTATCTGTTCAGCCATCAAGAGAGTTGCAGAGCAAGGATCTCGTGGATCCGGCACATATTTACAAATAGGCATGGGTCTAAAGTGCATCAACTGATCCCACAAAGTCTTATATCTCAAAAAATACTCATTAATAGAAAGAATCCCTTGAGAGAAGTTTGAGATTTGCTTATGAAGTGCAGCTCTCTTGATGAAGTCCGCTTCCCGAAATGCTCCTTCAAGTGCTCCCACATATCAACTACGGAGTCAAACCAAAGAAGACTCTCACCAAGAGTTTGTTCAATAGATCGTATCAGCCATCGAAGTACCAGTATATTGCACCTCTTCCACGCTAGGAAAAGAGGATCAGCTTTCCCAGGTACAACAATCGAGCGATCCATAAACCCGAGTTTGTTTTTCGACTCCAGGGACTGACTTATACCACGTACCCACGAATGATAGTTATGTTCATTCAGGAGAGGAATTACCAGGATCTCAGCTGGAGTCTTTTTTGCATGTAAATAAAAAGGGTTCAAGAAATCTCCACTCGGTGCTCGAAGGTTGGACACTTCTGCCACCGTATCAGCACCAGAGGGAACTGGCACAACTGCCATCTTGAAAACTCAATGAGAAAAACAAAATAAAAGGTGCAGAAATTTTCAGAGCTCTGATACCATGTTGCAAATGTAATAAACTCAAGCTTCCATTGATAACACAAGAAAAACTTGAGGAAGAAGAAACAGAAGAAGAGCTTGAGAAAAAGGCTCTCAGTTGTATTAATTAGTGGTAAAAACTTTTACAACTATGTATTGGTTTATATACATCAATTAACATAAGACACAAGTACAAAAAGGAATATTCGCTGGAAAGAGAAATGATTATAATCCAACGACTTTTGTCTTTTCTTTGGGGAAAATCCTCCTCGCGTTCAGCGTTTGTTGCTTGCTTTTATCGGTTGAGGCGAAGTGCACGTTACTTCTTATATTCCCTGTTTGGCATGTTGGTGGGCTTTTCTTGTAACGAGCCCAAAAGGCAATACTGCATTTGATAACTTTGGCCCATCTTGCCTTAACTTTCTCAAGCCCATAATCTCTTCTTTGCTCAACTCCTCAGCTTGAAGAAGAGATTTTCCAGTAACTTCATCATCCAAAATCGAAACACTTGATTCCATCAATAATTGCATTCAATTGACTCCTAGACATCTTAGCTAGATGAAAAGTTAATGGGTCGCCAGCTGCATGATTCTGTGGGACACTTTGACTTGAGTGCATGCTGATCTGAGCACCACCCAGGGCCCCTAACATCATAGTGGATGCAGTCATGGCTATGTGGAGATCGATTGGTTGAATCTGAGAAGATTCTCCAATGATAGCTAACTCTCCAAGTAGCTATTGATGATCTACAAACATAAATAATAGATATAAACCAGAACATCTTAACATAAAGAAATTAAAACCTACAAAATCGTGAAAGGAACAAAAAACCTACCAACATGGCTTCCCATTCCAGGTCCTCTGCGACCCTACACACCATATAGAAGTCAGCAACAGGGACTAAGAAAATCATTAGGTAGAAAATGGAAATGAGTAAAACCACCAATGCAAAACAAAATGAAACCAATCACCATAGCTGAAAATCATGGGGAGTTTGCAGCAAATATAGTAGTATTAAGAAGTAATTGTTGGGGTGCCATCCGAATGACCTTTGTCAGATGACCAGACTATTCAAGATATTAAATGCTAATTGGATGCAAACTTGGTTGGAGATGTCCCTGGCCTGATCAATTCATAAACCATACTGCTCTACATGTTCCATTATCATTTACAGACAACATACCCAAAGTTTCTGACTAAAATCCATCAGCGAAAAATACAACAAATAATGAGAAGTTTTGGCTACTTTAAATTGCATTACACATCTATTGCCATGACAGTTCCACAAACTAACCAAGTTATGACCAGCCCACCAAAACAGAACATACACTGAGGACACATTTCCACCTCACAGGGCATTGAGAGCTGCTAATGAGAACAACCAAATTCCCATAGTCAAGCAGTTAACTCATCCTATTAAGTCACTTTTCTGACTTACACAATGAGGATCTGACAAGTTAGTATGCCATGCTCTCACCGTGTGAATTATGAAACTAAATGTATACAAGAATCCCTGCTAGTAAACTAACACAAAGTTGCCAAGACAAAAAATTATAGCTTTGGGTATACTTGCAAACAACCCTGACACTCCTTACAATAGTGTACATCCACGTTCTTTCAGACAATTAGGGCTCACACTAAATCTGCAACGAACAAAATGATGAGATATAACCCTCAAATGAAGCATGAACTAAACTGCTTTCTAACTAATGCTAGCTGGATCACTTTCATAAAAAGGTGCTAGGGGTCAAGTATTGATGCTTACTACACATTGACAGTGTGAAGGCAGGTAAAATACTAAATCAATAATGTAGAAGTACAATATTTCCGCAGTTGTAGATAAAATTCAAGGCAACCTGTTCCTTGCTTCTGTCTGTATTTTTGTCATTTTTAGCAAAATCGATCGTAATTTCCTACCATTAATGTCATAACCCTGAAAGTTACTACGAGCACTTAGAGCAGTCTCTTCATCCTTATACTCGCAGAAGCCATACCCTTTTGGCTTCCCAGTTTCTCGGTCAATGACTAATCTGGAAGAAAGGTAATTGAAGTGCTTAGATGAAGACTGGACACTTTGTATAAAATAGTTCAATATAATATTCACTGCATATTCATTATTAATCCCCCAAAACAATCCCTAAGAGAAAGAATGAAATTCTCACAATAACAATTCTCCTCCACAACAATCTCCAATGCATCATGCCACACCCAAACTTTTGTGGCGACCATTGTGAAATTCTCTAAACCCTATACATGTGTAAGATACAAGAGGGCGCTAGACGATTCTAGAGTCTTGTATCTTCAGCAAGCCATTAGCGGGAAGCAACTATCGCACCTACTATCACTTTACTAGAGTATACCGTTGAAAAATGCAAACTTCCCAAACTCCAGGCACCCACCTAAATCTGTACCCAGACACCATAGAACACCTCCAAGACGAATCAAAACTCTCCAACCCCTAGTCATATTGCATAGCTCACAAACAGAATACTCCGCCCGACGCATAACCACCCACGTATTTCCCAACAGGATAAACTTAAACCAAAAGGCGTAATCGTTTTACTCTATCTGCAACCCTACTGCCATGTTCAAGCTAAAGTTTCGATTTATAGTCATCGAAGTTGAAAAAAATGACAAATTACCTTGTACTCCCTGTACTTTACATAATTCTCCTATTGGGTCCCTCCTTTCTCATAAATGATTAATTTGTCTCTATTTTATTTAAAAATGTTTGTCTCGGGTCTCCACCGATCAAATTGGACTCTTTTTTTATTTGTTTGTCATGTAAAATGACAAAAATACCCTTACACATAAGACAAAAAAAAAACTTTTAAAAAACTTTAACAAACTTAAAAAAAACCCATCGTCATCCTGGTTTTTGGGTTCGGATCAAAGAGAGAGGATATAAAGTTCCTCGACGGAAATTTTTTTGAGTAAAAAAGTTATATAAAAAATAAGTCCATCGACCTAACTGCATAACCTTTCCCTCATTTACCATCGTCGGATATTACAGCAACTCCCCAAAATGATGGTGTTTATCTCGGGCACAGATATGGTAGAAGCGACCTCACCACCATCGAAAGCACTAAAACTCGATGAATTTAACGATCACAAGCGGCGAAGCGACATTGCAGAGGAGAAGGACTGGAAAAGCTTCTAGCGTAGAGGAGAGAGCCGCAACTCCAACGAAGGTGGAAGCAGACGTGGCAGAGGACAAAGGATCCAGGCACGCCATGGAGGATGCTTGGGTCCTATTGCCCAAGGCCGGCCTAGACTCCCCTGGGAGCTTACAGTTTTTTTATTTGATTTCAATTCTGGAAACCCTAATTAGTTTTCTTTTAATCTTTGGTGGAGGGGTTTTTTTTGTTTCGATTGGACGAACAGGTGATGAGGAGTTGCAGTTGTTCGGA
Organism: Hypericum perforatum; assembly: GCA_012979155.1. Classification (NCBI taxonomy): domain Eukaryota; kingdom Viridiplantae; phylum Streptophyta; class Magnoliopsida; order Malpighiales; family Hypericaceae; genus Hypericum; species Hypericum perforatum. Next base: position 267,994 of record SOPF01027300.1, on the reverse strand, counting down.
AACGGTGGCATGAGGACGAATGATAATTGGGATTTGATTAATTTGTCGATGTTGAAGCGGCCGATGGTGGAGGTGTTACCTCTGATCGACCGTGCACCGGCCTTGGCTTCGGATAACGCGTGATTAAAGAGGAAGAGGTTGTGGAAGAGGCGAATGAGGTGGTCGTCAGGATTTGTCCGTTGTGTCGGGTGGGTGGAGGAAGAGTCAAACTGAAGATCCTCGCCGGGGAGGAATAGTCTCTCAGAGTTAAAGATTTTCCGAGGAGGATGGCGGTGTTTTTTTTGTTTTTTTGATTTTTTTAAGTTTTTGTTTTGTTTTGTTTTTATGTAAGGGCATTTTTGTCATTTTACATGACAAAAAAAGTCTGATTTGGTTGGTGGGGACCCGAGACAAACATTTTTAAATAAAATAAGGACGGATTAATCATTTATGAGAAAGGAAGGACCCGATAGGAGAATTATGTAAAGTCCAGGGACTACAAGTAATTTGCCAAAAAAAATTAAAAGAAAAAGCGGAAGTGATACCTAAGACCACCCGCAGCGGGGTGGTCTCACGCCCCGGGCAAGCCACGTGGCAGCCTGGGATTAGGTGCGAGGTTTCTCTCGCGGCATCCCCCGCCTGTCAACCGGGCACGCCTCGCCCTGACAGAGGCGTCTCGCCCCGGGCGACATGGCTCCCTCTTATTGGGCCACGTCGCCCAGGGCAATATTTTATTTTTTTTAATTTTTTTTAAAAATCGAAAAAAATTTAAAAAAATTGAAAAAAATTAGGAAACAAATATGAAAATTTATTTTTACCATTTCCAACTTTTCTGTTGGAATAATTTTTTTAAATTTTTTTTTGATAATTTTATACAAATTTTTGAATACAAATACTTATACTTTTTAGATTAAAAAAATTGTAAAAAAATATTTGTACAATTTTGCAACATTATGTTTGATATATATATATATATATATATATATATATATATTTAATGTTTTTCATAATTTTATAGAATTAGTTTAGTACAATAATCTCATTTGTATTGTTTAAATCATGACATTTGAGATAAATTATGTGATTTGGTATAAATTATGTATTTTTATGTATTGATGTAAATTTGATGTAATTTTTGTATTTTTATGTAATTTTTATGTTATTTGATATAAATTATGTATTTTTTATGTTATTTGATAACTAACCCTTAAACCCTAAACTCTTTAAAATCTAACTCTTAAACTCTTGATAACCCTAAACCTTTGTTATGTAATTTGATATAAAGTTTGTATTTTAATATAATTTAATATAAATTATAGAATATAGTATAATTTTATGTAAATTATAAACTCTAAACTCTAACCCTTACCCTAACCATAACCCTAACTCTAACTTTAACCTTAAACCCTAACTCATGCACTTATATATTTAAACAACATATTATATTTAATTGAAAAATATATGTAATATATTTCGAATTTTATAAAATTTTTATTTCGTAAAATTTTGCACTTCGAAATAAACACAAAAAAATACTCGAGTTTGATACAGTTAGCTAAATTTTAAAAAACCTGAGTTGATAAAAAAGCTGACGTGGCGCTCAGGGTGTGGCACTGTAGCAAGGGCACCATTGTGAGCTGAAAAATGAGAATAGAGGTGCGGCTGATGTAGCGTCCTGGACGTGCACTGTAACGGAGGCACCAATGTGGATAGTCTAAAGGAGAAGTCATGGCCGACTTCCCTACAAATCTCTATAAACGCTCCTCCATCGCATGGTAGAGTATATTTCCAACTGCAAACAAGCAATTTGAAAAAAAAAAAAAATAGAATCCGAAACCCGAAACGGAAGCTTTGGGCTTTAGAATTCCGATAGGAAGAGGAGAGAAGGGTACCGAAGACGCAGCGTTGCTGAGAGGAAGCGGCGGCGTTGGAGGCCATCTAACAACAACCGGAGAAGAAGTCCAAGGACCGGTGCTTCATCTTCTTCTTCTCGCGGCAACGTAACCGTTAGGCTTTAATTTTTTTTGGTGAGACCGTTAGGCTTGAATTGGGGCGTGGGGAGATGGTGGCGGGGGTATTTTGGGAATACGAATTTGGTAGTAACGCGACGGTTCATTTCGTTTTATTAAATCACTATTTAAGAAATCACCTTCTTTCTCCCTAGTCTAGTCGACGTCTATCCAACTATTCTAATCTCTAAGTTCACTTAAAAAAAAAAAAACTAAATATTCTTACCTTCAATTAACAATAAATATTTTATTTTGAGAAATTTTCTTTTTCTTATAAAAAATTATCTCCATTGATTGAAGTTATAGCATTAAGAATTTAGGCGTAGATATACTAGAATCTCTCATATAGCAGAAAGATGCTTTTAAGTTTAATGTGAATTAAATTTTTCCTAGTCTGTGTCGTTTATAGGACGATTTTATTCATTAATAATGTTGAACTGATTATTGTAAATGTCGTTTAGTTTAATTATGACGCCTGTCGGCACTTTTTGTAGGCATACCAATATTAATGGAACAGTATTTTTTGGCAATCGTTTTCTCATATTTATGGAATTCAGCTTTCCTCTATTTAAAGAACTTTTAACTGAATCAGCATAGCTAAACTCCAATCTTCTCTTTAAACAAGTATATTGGATGCACCTTATAACATAGTTTTTATTGGTGATAGCTTATTAATACTTTAGGAATCATATTTTGATCAATTGGGAGAAAGGCCCCAGCTAAATACTTCAATTATAACTAAATACTTAAGTACCTTCCATTTACAAAAAGTTAATTGAGAAAAGGTCACGAGGAGATGGATCTAGCAAACACCTTCACGGTGCCAGACATAACCACCCATAAGATGGCACACAATGCCACCAATACAGATAACACGACGAAGTACCTACTAACACCAGCCTTTCCTGCATTTCCGGCTACATTTTGATCATTAGCTACGGGGTTTTTTGGGTTCATTCTCAGCTTGCGGAAGCTCGACATTCGTTCGAATGTTCTACTCGTCAAAATGCTCTCGGATGCTGATGCAGGTGCAGATGGTATCGACTCTAAAAAGGCCCACATAGATGAAGCAAACCTACTATTGGTAGCACTAGCCCCTTGTTGACCACTTGGATTTTGACTTCCCGTGGGATGGCTACTGCCAACTTCGTCACCTGAGCACGGTCAGAGAACGGGTTACACCATACAGCGGCTTACTGATTCAATTTATTTTTTTCGCAAAAGGAAATACTCGTTTAGGCCGAGCTCGACGGTAGCTCGAGGTCCACAGTTAGAAACAGGCTTTTTGCCTCGAGGACCACCCATCTGATCAAGAGCTCGGCTTGACTGAGCTAAGATGTTGATTGCAAACAGAGCTTTTCCGGAAACAGAACAGTAGCTCAGTTTACCAAAGCCAAAAGTTGGAAAAGGGGTAAAAAAAAATACAATAAGCATTCACATGTACCTGGGGCCGAGGTTGAAGGAGTACCAGAATACAAGACACTGTTTGCCTGATCATGCATCTCCAGCTGATTGCTGATCTGATCTCCAAAAAATGACTCCGGCTGGAACTGGTAGTTCACATCACTTAACCCTGACTGTGTCTGCAAATGGGCAACTTCTTGGTGCCCAACTGAGCATCTCATTGTTGGATTATCTAAATGGTTTTCCATCTCGTTACCAATTGGCATCATATTTGCCTTAGCAAACATATCGTCACTAAACAACATTTCTGGATCCAGGAATTGGTTAACGCTGTGGTTTCCATCAACAATATCGATCCGCAAGTTCTCCCCAGCTCCATTAATAACAGTGGACTGGGATTCAATAAGATCATCCATTTCCAGGAAATCTTCCAAAGTCAAGAGGGGTTCTCCAAAATTGTTGCTGGCAGATAAAACCTCTGGTCTCCCATTGGATGGCAAAATAGAGGCATCTGCCTGATTGACCTCAAAGTTTACCTGTGTACGAATCTGCTGATCACTTGGTGGCAACATAGCAAATGATTTGAGGAAGGTGACTTCAGTAATTGCTGAATCAGCCAAAGTGTCATGTGTCTGCTATCAAAGAAACAGCCAGTTTAAAGTGTGAAGAATCTTGCATAAACGATGAACTGGACGCGTGAAACATGCAAGCAAGATATAGTGTACTCCAATCACTTGACGCGTGGAACATACCATGGTTACTTCGCCAATTTTGAACAAGTTTGATTTCCAACTCAAAAGTTTGAGAAATCAATGTGCAGAAGATAATAAAAGAAAAACTTGAAATATAACAACAGGATCAGAAACCAACCTGGGTCTCTACACGAGAATCATTTCTAAGTGGTGATAGGTCAAGTTCAGGTGCATCTACAAAATGTTTCAAGAGCTCGTAGGTCATCCACTGATTGCTCAACCGGGACAATCATCTTCTCGCAACTGTCAGGAGCAGCAACCTCGATGTGCTGCATGGCAGAAGAGTGCACAGCAACAGAATCCTTAGCGTCTTCACATTCATCATCCACCCAGTCCTCTTCCCTAAACGGCGCCCCATACTGCTCACCATTCTTTGGACCAGGTCCACTCTTCTTGTAAACCTTGTACAGGGCATAATAATCCTGCAAAAAGAAGACAAATTACAGGTTTAGGACCACCCACAAACTAACGTATGTCAAGCCTCCATTCCATACCTTCACATTCGGGCACCGGTGGAGTTCTTCTTCATCCATGGTGTATTCATGCATAACCCAATCCGTCCTTTCGCCACTAGGCGCCCGGCCTCGATAGAACACAAGGGTCTTCTTCAGTCCAACGTTCCTAGAGTAGCAAGTCACGATCCGGTCCTTACCGGTCGCTTTCCAGTACCCATGCCTGGTCGCCCTGTTCGACCTGGCTCCATTCGGGTACTTCCGGTCCCTCGGGCTGAAGAAGAACCACAGCCTATCTCCAGTCTTCAGCAACGATTGCTCTGAAACCAAAAACACATAGAAAAACCCTAAATCAAATCACACCCAAGTCAACCAACACATAAAAAGTCAACGAACAGTTCAAACGATTTAAAAACCAAAACGGAACTAGCTATCATCGGACGTGTGTCTTTACTAGTTATGATAAAAATGAATACCGGGAAGCTCCTCGGGGTCCCACTTATAGACGTCGGCGACGCGGATGATGTCGAGCTTGAGCTTCTTCCGGCAAATCTTCCTCTTCAAGTAGTAGAGCACCAGCTCCTCGTCCGTCGGGTGGAACCGGAACCCCGGTGGCCACGCGAAATCCTCGCGACGGCCGCCGTTACAAGGGTCGGCAACCGTCACACCCATCGAGACTCCGAAGACCAAAACCCTTCTTGTGGTAGAATCGGGAGGAGGAGAAACAAAGGAAATTGGATTTTGGTTGTGTGCTGGTCAAGAAAGCGGGTGTGGACTAGGTAGGATTGGGCTGGGCTTTTTTAAAAAAGGGAAAGTGGGTGTTTCCGGGAAAGCCGTCATTTACGTGTTTTTATTTTTGGTAAAAGTACATTTTAGTACTTTACGGTGACACGTTTTGGCACCGGAATGAATTAGGTTTGGAGTGACGGGATCGTGTCGATATGTCCCGTTTACAATATCCGTCCATATTTTCGACAATAGTATTCATCGCTTACGATAATGACATGTCCATATTTTAATATTGATGTATTTTGATACACAATTTTATTACACGGACAAAGGCACATAATAACATTATTATGGATATAAATTGGATAGAAAAGCAAAATAAAAAATATTTATTTATTACAGAGGGTGAGAGCGCACAAGTACACTAAGGGGCGGAGGGAGGTGGTGGGATGTGCGGGCAATTGCCCCCATCTAATTTTTTTTTCTTTGATAATTTGGTATATTTTTAATACATATTTCTATTAAAATTCGAAATTGATTCCATTAAAAAATTAATCAACCTAAAACTTAAACTAAATTTTATAAAAAATTAAACATTTTTTTAAATTACTCACCAAATTTTCTGGTTACGCCCTTGAGTAGACTGAAGGAATGGTCTTAATGGTTTGCTAAGCGTTTGAGGGGTCTGGATTTAGGATGACCAAGGACAAGTGCGGTGCAGTGTTGTTAAGTTAATGGTTGGCGTGTCGAGCAAGTCACCCGATAAGGATAAAGTTGTCAAACTGTATTTTCACTTGATTATTCTATTTTTTCTCTCTCTCTAAAGAATAGTTTATTGTATTTTAATTTTTAGTTGATAATTACTTTGTATTTTGGACAATAAAGCATTAGTTTTAGATTGATAACTAACCGATACGGAAGCAGCCATGGGGCGAGGAGGAAGGGAAGATAAATTTTTTTATTTTTGAGATAACTTCATTTTATTATCTTATGGGTTTACACTCTTCGGATGAAATATTCTGTGGGTCCATATTGGTATTTTAGTACTATGTAATTGACGACGTCATTTTTTGATGACATGGAAAACACGTACAATACACATGACACAAGATAAAGACGAAATTGAGTGGATTATAGCATTGTTTTTAAATCGGCGGTCCGACCGGCGGTCCGACCGGTCGGACCGCGAATCGGCCACTTAACCGGTCAGAAACTGATAATCGGACCGGGTACCTTACTAATCGGGCGATTTTTGGGATTTTCCGGTCGGACCAGCCGGTCTGATCGGAAACCGGGGGCGGTTCGACCGGAAAATATTAAAAAAAATATTTTTTTTTAAAAAAAATATTATTTTTTTAAAAAAAATAACTTTTTTTAAAAAATAGAATTTTTTTAATAAAAAAATTGAATTTTTCTTAAAAAAAAAATTTGGTCCGACCGGCCATTCGACCGGTCGGACCGGTCTGACCGGAGATCGGCCAGCCCACCGGTCCGATCTCCATTCCGATTTTGAAAACTATGGATTATAGTAAATTATATATTCAATTCCGTTATTGTTTATATTATTTCTAATTCCCTTTTAAATATTCTCAAAAAACTATTATTAACCTTCTCTCTTTTCTCCCGCTCAGCCTCTCTAAGCTCTCCAAAGCATTCATGTAGCAAGAATGAACACCCTAAACTCATTACAAGAAAAACTTCTTCTCAATAATCCCATTGAAAGAAAAGTGAACGCAGACCAGACTCATCATTTCTCAAACTTTCATGCCGACCCAAGATACTTCAAAGTATAACCCCTAGATTCCCAAATTTGATTTTTCTCTACATCTAAATGATTTACACTACCTCGTTTAGCAAGATGAGTAATAGCCAAACATCTTTTGAAATATGAAGAAGTTTAAATTTTTCAAGATTTGCTAATGGTGTTGGATTTTCCCCTATAGGGGAGCTTAAGCAGGCTTGACATGGAAAAGAGAAGAGAAAAGAGAGAAAGTTAATGATCGACTTTTGGTATTATTTAAAGGAAAAATCAAAATAATATAAACAAGACCGAAATTGAATATGCAATTTTTTTTTGGTGATTTACATCACCTTAGACTAAGAAAATTTTGTGCCATGTGCAAGGTACATGTCCTCCATCGTCTAGAAACGACGTCATTTCAGACAAATTTTGACTGACATCTCTTTTGAACTTGTCCTCATAATTTAATGTTAACTACAAAGTACTAAAATACACATTTGAAACCACATAATATCTCGTGAAAAAATATGAAATCACAAAATATTAACATGAACTTATCCCTTCAATTTTTGTTTTGATTATTTGAATTTTTTTCCTTTAACGAAAGTTATCGAGATAAAAGTGATTGTCAATGTTAAACTTGCAAAAAATGTCTCATGAAGAATTTATCCGAAAAGACATGTTATTACAGTTTAGCAAACTATATGTAATAACAAACTAAGTTGTGTTAGTACTGAATAGAACATCTCGCATCATTTGTTTCATCTACTCAATTCTCTAAGTATGTCACATGAATATAAATTGTGATGTGACATGTCATTCAGATATAATTAATGAGGAATTGTAACTTGCATGATAACTAGAGTACAATTAAATCAAATCTGGAAGACGAAATCATCATTTTTGAAACAGTAGGGAAAAAATAGTAATTTAAGCAAAGGAGAGGGACGGGAGGACAATTTACCCTAACTAAAATTAGCGAGTCATTTAACTATTAAACACAATATATATTTGAAAAAATTTAGAAACACAAGATAAAATTGAGTCAGCGAGTGTCTTTTAAATGTAAAACACATATTATATATTTGAAAACACAAGATAAATATGTCCCTTAACATAAAACCAGGAGGTAATAAATTAGAATTCAACTTTAAATTAATTAAATGGTATGTGGTCTACACCATGACAATCAAATAGCTAAATGGTACACAATTTTAGCTCATATGTGCGAAAAGATACTAAAGTCAGAGTGAAAGATGAAGAAAATAATAAAAACTTTTCACTAACCATCAGATCTCATAACAAAAGTTTCAATATTTAATTATTTACAACCCAGCACAACTTAAGCAGGAAAACACCAATCTGGATTAAAAATCCAAATTTCAACTTCTGATTTACTCGAAGCAAATGAATTCCGATAGCTTTATTTGGTTCAATTCTGATCAAAATCCCAGTTAAGATTCACAACTTTAAGTTTGAACCAGGTGGAGAAGTTTTTGCTACTCCGGAAAGCACCTAAACTGAAACTTGGATGGGAGATTTACAAAGATGATGACCAATGTGACATAAGAACCCTAACTACCGAAGCAATTAGTAATTTAGTACAAGAAGATTGTACAACCAGAAAGAAGTCGATTCAAAACAAATCTAAGAAACAAACACAGGCCCCTAGAATTACTCCCGAAGCTTGCGCTTCTTCATCTTTCTCATGCGCTCTCGCCGTTCTTCCTCCTCAATCAATCGTGCCTCCTCTTCATCCTCCCGCCTTGCGATTCTTGCACTAGAAGGCAACAGAAAGAGCATTAATAAAGAGAGATGCATATGAAACAAACAATCACACTCAATTTTTGAGACTGGAGAGGACATGCCATATGCTAAAACCATTAAACACGAAGTTTGATTCCCCCATCTTACTCCCATGGATAAAGATAACAAAATTGGCTAAGCTATGAGAAACATGTAAGCAGCAAATATGGGGCTTGAAGATACACTAATGTAATAGGAGTCACCCTTTCAGTTTTCTTGCCTCCAAATCTTACTTAATAATACACATGGAAAGATAGATTTTACAGAAGATTCAAAAATTCAGTAACATTCTCTCACGCCAAAAGGAATAGCATAGAAGATCTATAAGACGGCTTTAGCGTAATCAAAAGGTCAAAAAAGCAAGAGTTCAAAAAAGTCGAGCAGTTCAGTGGATTATGCTAACCTTCTTGCCTCTTCCCTCAATATATCATCATAGTTGGCCTCCATGTCACTATCATCATCATCCTCACGACGACCAGCAAACCTACTAGTGCTGCAAACAAAATCCCAATGACAAACTATATGCAGGAGAGTAATCATAAAAACCCATTTCATTCAGAAGAGCTTACTTGAACATTTTCCTTATCTCTGCCAAGGCCTTTGCATCATCATCATCATCAGGCAATTGTCTTGCTGGCTTTTTCCTGGGACGGTTATCATCCCTGGCCCCATGCGAAGAGACTTGCCGGACTGTGTTATTCATCTAAGATTACAAAAACAAGTCAAGTTCATGTACATCATGAGAAAATGTACCCAGTTGTGATTCTGGACAAACAAAGGTTTACCTGAGGTCTAGAAGATGCTACTGGATTTCTTGGAATTACTTTAGCCTTGTTCGGTGGTACAGGTTTCCTCTGTTCCAAACGCTGATTCGCAGTTGATGATGGCATTCTCGAAGGCGGTTGCTTATTCACAGAAGGAATACTGTTCTTTGCGATGGACGGGACAATCTTCTTCTGAGAAGAGGATACAGGTATACCACTTCTCTTTGGTGCAGGGGCAGCGGCAGCATTACTCTTCTTCTGTCCGGAGGCAACATATGCATTTGAATGAGAAGCTTTCATGCCTGTAGCAGGCTGACCATGTGCCTTGACACCGTTGTTGCTGAGATGCCTTCTGGAATCCAGGGGTGTTGAAGTTAATTTACTGCCTGATGCTGTCCTGGATAGTACTGGTCTAGAATGCATTTGGCTACTGCCAGAAGTAAATTTCCTTTCTTCTTGACGACCATGGACATTTTTTCCATTGACTCGAGAAGCTTGCACGTTCCTCTGAGATACATGAGCGGGTCGGGCCTCTTGAACATTGTTAAAAGCCCTGTATAAGTTTTCTCAATAAAACATGAAGTAACAAGAACAAAACAACATTATCCAAAGAATGTGTAGCATACCATACTTTGCAGCAGATCCATTGTGAGGTTTAGGTTCTTTCGAAGGAGCAGGAACCTGATAATCTTCAGATGACAGAAAGGAGTAGTCTCTGTCAGGTTTAATCTGTTGAACTTTCTGCATATCAACAAACGCTAATGTGTCAATTCCATAGATATAAAAGGCCCGATCCTTTACTGAGAGGAAGCCAAGGATCATAAAGTACACCTCTTTTTGAACTCTGGGTACTTTATCATGCCCTGTGTTCCTTGAAGATTGGTTAGAAGAGGGCTTATTAGCCTGCAACATAAGAAAGTCTTGGATCAAGCCTTCATCTCAAATATCAAAACTACATTCGTGCTAATAAAAAAAGGATAAGAAGGTTTACAATCTTCGCCGTATGTTGGCCATTCACAGCTCTAACTGCCATATGAGGGTTTTCCAGTAATGATTTGCTTTCCTGAATCACTCTTTGAGCAATGACTGGCTGAGAAGGGCCAAAGAATGACCCATAGCTATAAGATAAAGAGAGATGTTGTAAGCATGATGGTCCACGATCAGAAAGCTGAAACACAAAAGGTCTTGGATTTGGGAGAGTGCATTGACAAGACAACTTCACATTATGTTGGACTCAAGAGCTGAGAGATATTCCTAAAGAACTAACTTGCTTTTACCCTGTTGTGCTCCTAGAATATAAACTTTTGAGCAATTGCTCAAGTAGTTGAAAAGTTGAAGCTATTTCCACAAATTGATGCAGTATATTTAGTTAAATCGGATGATTTTGTAGAGCTACCATTCTAATCAAGAAGATATCTAAAACCATTACCAGATACCTTATCATAAAGACGGAAGTAATTCATATACAACATACCAAACCAATGGTGTGTATATAATGAAGATGTCCAAAGTTTATATTGAGATTTCAAAAAGAGAAAAGATCATGATGCTTACTTGTCAGCAGCTTGTTTCTTATTCGATATGGATTTTGAACCATTCTGCCGCTGCATCTTTTTCCGAATTTGTTCCTTAATCTGCTGCCTTAGTTCAAGGTATTCCAACTCTTCCGCACTTGGTTTCCGCGGCTCTTCAATGACTTCCTCCTCCTCCTCCTCATATTCATCTTCTTCATCCTCGTAGTAATCATCATATTCCTCCATGTCCTGCATACCCACGATTCTCAGAATTTTGAAGTTTCACAAACAAACATCAGTTTTCCAGCTTACCACTAGCACAGAAAATACCATGTTATTTTCACAAGCATAGTCAGCTAAATCTCCCAAAAAATCAAGCATACGAGAATCTTAATAAAACTAAAAACTTTAATCAAGAGGATTGCCCATACCCTCGCATGGATATTAACAACAGCATCCACAAATTCCTCTTAACAGTTTCTGAGAACACCTACCAATAGCACCCCCAAAATACTCCAGAAATTCCTCTTTCGGATGGAAAACCTAATCAACTCAAATCGGTTCAAAACCACAACGCAGCCAAAAGTTTCAAAAATCCCGATGATTTAACATCTGAATCTAACAAAACAACCACAATCCCTCCTTCCCTGCTACCGAATCGCCCAACCCTAATTCCGAACGAGGAAAAGAGGCTGATCTACCGGAACTAAAAGATCTTCCAAATTCCTCTAGGAGTTCCTGTGAAAATCTGCCAATAGCAACTCAAAACGAGCATCGCGACCAACAATTTCACAAATCCCGAACGAAGAAAAGGCGCCAATCTAACCAGAAATCAAAAGAAATCGAGGAGGAAGAACAAAACTCGAATCCGATCAAAAAAAAAGAAAAAGTTATCACAAGCAAAAGAAAAAATTACCTCGAGATCCGGCGAAATCGGGGAACCCTAGCACCGCGATGACGCTTGCTTTCTATCAAAGCGAAGAAAAAGGGGGTCGCGTTTTGACGAAGCCACGAGATCTGTAACCGCTAATTTAATATATATATATATTAAATATATAGGGAGAGAGGGAGAAGGGGAGGCGAAGGAAGAGGATTGGGTTCGGGTGGGTTAAGTTTTTGGAAGAGGGGAATTAAAAGGGGGAAGAAATTGGAACAACCCCAGAAGAATGTACCAGATACGTTCTCCCGATTGCTAACGTGCGCCTCCTGGTGGTGGTCTACTACGCGCCCCTCCTCGATTTTTCCCTTTTCCCTTCCCATTTTGTAATTTTCCTCTTTTATTTTTCTGATTTCCTCCCTTTTATTTGTTTGTTGCCCAAGGGGTGGTAACAACTGGAACGTAACTTTTTTGATAGGAGGATGTAATTTTAATGTCCACTACCTAAAATTTTGGGTTTAATGTGATTAAACAAAAAAAAAACATCCTAAATTTTGAATGGGAGCGCTAATTTTTTGTTAACCACTAGATTTAATCGCAACCGTTTTTGTGAACCACAGCAACTCTTGAAAAGAAAAATAAAAGTTGTGCTTGTTTAGGATATCCATGAGATGAGCTAAACAGGCCTAATGAACTCATTAAATAATCAATATGTTTTTCTGTTAAGCCTGTTTAGCTCATGTCACTAAAAATACTAACATGATTGTATAAATTTTTTATCGTATTCTATTTTATTTTTGGTGAACAAAATGGATCGCTTTTAAAATTTGTCCACTATCCCAACATTTATTTTTGGTGTAAGACACATTTATTGTCATACTTTATTACCATATAAACCTTTAACGTATTAATTATTGTGTTTTTCTCTTGCAAATATCAATTTTTTTATTGCCTCCCTTTTTAGTTTTAGTATATTCATCACACGTATATTTTTCTTTTCTACATGTAAATTTAGAACTGGTTGTACTAGAATTACCAAACTACAGACATAACAAGCAGAAATATGCAAGCACTAAATAAACAACAAGAACATATTGTTAAGTACAATTCTGGCATGTACCTATTTATATAAGAAAGTTACCAAACACATGCAAGTTCTAGGACACCTAGTTTGAGTTTAGTTCCATGGCTCAAAGATTTCTGTCCGATCCTATGCTTGTTTAAGTAGATATAGCTTACAATAGATGAGCAAATCAAGCAAGAAGAGGTACACTCAGACATAATTAAGGATCGCTATGGTTAGATACGGTTTGGTTCACTGGGGTCTAGTACATGGGCTTATTTAACATTTTTTTCTCTCATATTTCGAGTAGATGAAACTTTTTTACATCTGACAAGAGACTTCGTTAGATATTTTGATAAACTTGTAGTTATTTCAATTTCGCAAATATTTAAAGTTGATGATTGTAATGTACGAGATATGGCAATTTAAAAAAGGAATACAGTACTTGCATTTTATGCCTTGCGGTGTCAACATTCTCAGTTGGATACCTTGCATTTTATCTGTACTTTGGTCCAATTTTTTTTAGTTTTCAGCAGGGTTGCAAGAATTGAAAAAGGCTCATAGTTAATAAGTTATTAATATATTAACAAGAAGTTACTAATATATTACACGAATCTAATTCAGGTATCAAATGTAATTCAAAAGAGCAAACACAAGTTTCGGTGGTAATTGAATATAAACCCTCAGAGCTGGCATTGAACAAAGGGCTTCTCATAAAGAGAGAGGAAGAACAGTGAAACGTCACTCGTCGTCCTTGTATGGATACTCCTCGGGGACCTGCTGTATAAGCTTAACCTGCAACTCGAAAGCATCATCGCCACGCAGCATATCGCGGATCCACTTGACTTCAGTCTTCATGGACACCTGATGAACAGAGAATGTTGTAAGATTCGATGCATTCGATACATTGTGTGTGTAGCATCCAGACATCCACTTGGTTAACAACATACAGAAGTCAGAAACTACTAGTACCCAACTGTTATAGGTAGTTCTATTCCAGGCATTCAACTGGATGTTTTAACGACCAGATAATTCGACATCCCTTTTTCAACCATTGGAATCAGGCAATGCTGTAGAATGAAAGGACCACTCACCATTTCCAGTGCTCCTCTTAAAACTCCACTTAAGATGTTACAGTAGAAAAGGCCTTGACACGTATCGGGAAGTTCAACAAAGTCTACCAGGGGATTATCCTCCAATACAATACTGCAACTAGTACCCTCAGAGTCCCAGTTGCTTACAGATGCAGTGACACCAAGGAACATCTTAAAACCCACCTGCATGAAACCATTATTAGATTACTAACAGGAAAATAACTGTAGGCATACAAAGGGTCTACTGTGGGGAAATAGGTTACTTCATGTAACATTGCTGAAAGTTACCGAAAATTGAAGGAAAGTCATGGAAAATTGAAGGGAATTTATGAAAAAATAAAGTATATAATTTGGCGGCAACGGGAAATAGAAAGTAACCATCCAATTCACTAAAAGTCTCTGAATTCATTAAATTTTCTGTAGTTACAGAAAAAGATTAAAGCAGTTTACAGAAATTTCAATAAATCTTGCAAAACAATTTAACGTTTAGGGAAACCAAAGGTTACCACGTAAGAATACGTCACGCAGCCATTGAAAACATCACAGGTCTACCCATCATTTTTCTAACAGAATACCTCTAATTAGTAATTACTAATTGACCCAAGCTTTAGGAAGCAGCAGACTCAATCAACTAACGGACAGTACAGCCTAAAAAAAACGGACAATAACTATATAGTGTTCCTCCGTAGTACACCATTTCAGCGGACCTAGGATCATCAATTCCTTCACAAAGATGAAGCAGTAACCAAAACAAGTCACCGTTGAAGTGCTAGTATGTTACTCTACAGAATCAGGAGCATACCAACATCAGAGCTTCGATGAGTATGCAAATGAGCCACAACTTTCTAATGATTAAGAAATGACAAAACAAGAAACAACTGGCCAAGGGGTTGAACCACATAATCATGAGTTTCCAACCATACAGTTTCGACAAGTTTGCTCTTGTAAGCAAAAGACTGGTCTAATACGAAAGATTAACCACACGAATTTATTGGCCAGTGAGTTGACCTCCAAAACCACGAGCGTCCAAGCCATATGAATTTGAACATATTTACCCATATGACGGGGTGCACCATTCGTAAGAAAGACTGATCAAATGAGCACGGCCATTTATGTTTGCTAGTAAAGGAGGAAGACATCCCTAATTAGGTTCACTCGAACCATCTCATTTTACTCGACATACAAATTTGTGCTGAGAAGTGATAAACGCAGACAAAATACTGTTTCCCCATCCCAA
Source organism: Hypericum perforatum (assembly GCA_012979155.1). Classification (NCBI taxonomy): domain Eukaryota; kingdom Viridiplantae; phylum Streptophyta; class Magnoliopsida; order Malpighiales; family Hypericaceae; genus Hypericum; species Hypericum perforatum. The sequence goes on along the minus strand of SOPF01027300.1, from coordinate 252,573 downwards.
ATATGGGATCTGTTTGGATGAACTTGACAAACAAGTGATCTGATCTCTCCTACTGGAAGAACGATGAAGGATGACAAAAAAACTCACCTTGGCAATCACTTCAGCAGTTTCCTTGAAGTCGACACACCTTGACACATTAGATTTTGCTAGGAACTCATCAATCAATCGTATCCCAATATTATAACCCCTGAATCATAAAAGAAAAGCCAAAGGGAATCACATGCATAGCAAGGGAACACCGGGAGTTATGTAGGCATTTCAAAATAAGCACTTCGAGAAAAAAAAAATGCAATCACAGGGCATCCTGTATGTAGCTTTTCCACCAAAGGTGTAAATGCGAAGTATGCATTTACTCCAACATACTTTTCACTCCAAAGCCTAAAGCTCCATAAATTTCACGTTAAAGAGTACCACAGTTACACGTAAGAGATTTACACAGCACATCAAACACTCGATTCTCCAAGAAATTACTCATCGCGACGACTACTGCAAGCTCGTCGGCCTAGAACAAGAATTCGAAGCCAAAACAGCGAGGGGCGAGACGGCTTACATCTGATCCAACTGTTTGTTGACCTCCTCAACCTCCTCCAAGTCCGTAAGCAACTGGCGGACGATCGCCCCGTACGTCAGCGTAAACAGCTCAGCATTCTACAACCAACAACATCCGAGCGAGATCAACAACCAACAAAATTATTAGCATCAGACTCACCACCAAAACATCCGAACGAGATCGAAACAATCCGTTTACCGACGGGGAAGAAATAACGAACAAATTGAAGGAACCCTAGCGAGGATCCGAAGCTTCGAAACTAACAAATATCTGAAGACGAAATTAGGAAGTCCGTCCAACTGACCACACGTTCGACGCTGGCGAAGATGGCTTCGCCGGATCTCGGGCCTGCCGCTGCCGGAGCCATTTAGCGAGGAACCGAAAGCTAAGTTCCGAGCTCCGATGGTATCTTCCTTTCCGTTTGGATCCGATGCTTGGGAATTCGGAATTTAACGAGACCGGAAGGAAGTGTGTTTGATCTTCTTTGGGATGGCTGCCGTCTGCGCCTTTTTGTTTGGACGGATGACGTGATAACATGGATTAAATTTGGACAAGTTTTGATTTTTTTTTGGTTATATAAGATATAGTATCTAAAGTTGATAAATTTATATTTAAGTAACTGAAAAATGTCAAAATTATCTTAACAACACTGAAGTCAATCATCTTATTCAGTTATGCCAAATGCGTCGGGGGTAAGCATTTGGATCAGACCGGATCGGACTGGACCGGAATCATCAGAACCGCAACCAAAACTAAGTGAAAAAATAGGGACCGAACCAGAAAAAAAACATGTGATCATTCAACAAACATATGACAATTTAACATATCAAATTACAAACATTCCACAATTGAAACAAACATACAACAATTCCGAAAGTTTTCAATTTCCAACTTCAACATACATCATTTATTTTCACCGTTGACATCTTCATTATCGTCGTCTTCACCAACATCATTGATCTCATTAGCTCTTGCAAATACATCAGCATGACTAAGTTCTGTCCAATGAAGTGTGAAATAAGCGATATAAAATACACATTAGATGATGGATAAATTACTCTCAGGTCCCTGACTGATGGTCATTTTTGTAATAAGATCCCTGGATAATTTGAATTAGATGTAAAGTCCTTATTTTTTGAATTAACATTGCTCTCGGGTCCCTAATATGATTGAGGATGATGTCAGCAATTTTTTTTATTACTAAAGTGACTAAAATACCCTTTTAACAAAAGAACACCTTCAACGTCGAAATCAGCCGCCTCTAGTACCTCACTATCCTCAACTTTTATGATAATCTCATTTCCAACCATCTCCTCCATTGCTGACCAATCTATTGAGCCAGATGCACCTCCCACCTCGAAGAATTAAACCCATTAAACAATGATGCCCATCATCAACGAGGATGAAGATCACCAAAAACCTCCCCTAATTTTGACCAATTACATAACCCTAAACCCTAATTTTACTTCTTGCGCTTAATCGATTCCATAGATTGCAATTTACTTTCCCTTAGAATCGATGACCCACGTGGAATTTAGGAACTCCCAGAGATTTTCAAAATAAACAATGGCAGATTCCGACCTCTAGGCCTTTATTCTGGGACGATCCCAATCTTGATTCAGACTCGGTGAAGGTGATGTTGACCGTGGTGAGGAGATGGTAACCGAGTGATACGACACCATCGAACTCCACGAGTAGGGAGTGGTGAAGGTTGAAGCTGGCACGAACGAGGGGGTCGAAGGGCTTCCTCAATGGCGAGGAACCAGCGGGCCTTTTGTTGCGGTGCTCCTTTTGCCCTTCGCTGATTGTTGGACACCAACGATGGGACGATTGAGCAACAGATTTTGATAGTCGACATCGGCTCATCAGGCACACGATAACCCCTCCAATGTCGTGGCTTATTATTGTGGTTGTTGGTTATGTAGGCGAGTGCAGGTATGGTTATCGGGTCTTACCGGAGGAACAAGCTTATCTAGATCTGACACGACTCCAACAGCGGGGTCCATTTCTAAAGTGGGTGACATTCAACTTAGAGGATTGTGCCATATTGGGTCTTTTTGGAGCTTGACTGGTCCTTTGACTCACCAGAGGCATCCCGTATCAATGTCGTCAAAAAGTTTAGAATATGGTCCAATCGGGAAGAAGATGATTTTTTAGTTTTTTTATTAAAGGGTATTTTAGTCATTTTAGTAATAAAAAAATTACTGACATCATCCTCAGTCATTTTAGGAATCAATATTCATTCAAAAATTAAGGACCTTATATCTTATTCAAATTATTCAGGGACCTTACTGCAAATTCGATCAAAAGATAGGGGCCTGAGGGTAATTTATCCTTAGATAATTCATAATAATCTTGAAATTAGTAACTTACCATATGCAATTTTATCTTGACTGTCAGAATTCTTTTCCTTATTAATAGGAAGAAATGATCCACGAAGCCAATCTTGACAACACAATATAGATTCAACAATTTCAGGAGCCAAAGAACTCTTTAAATCATCTAGCACTTGTCCCCCTATGCTGAATGCAGATTCAGAAGTAACGGTAGAGATCGGCATGGCTAACACATCGCAGGCCATCTACGCAGATTCTCCTAAAATAGGTAGAATTCCATCTGGTTTTTACACCCAAATCCAATTCCATCCTACTTTGATCACCTTCCATGATCATGCATTCTTTGAATAGACTTTTTCTAGCTGTAGATTGTCTCACATATCTTACTGTTTCACGAATACATTTAACCGCTTTTGGTGCACAATTTAATTTTAAGCCATCAACACAAGCAAGATTTAGTATATGTGCAACACAGCTCATATACATAAAGTCACCACCAAAAACATTTTCTTGCTTTGAACCATATTCTTTCTTCAAATGTCCAAGACATAAATTATTTGAACTTGCATTATCAACCATGACGGTAAATTTTTTATCAATTTCTTAAGCACGAGAAATCTTCTCAATGGCAAAAGCAAGATCTGATCTCCGATGAGATTCAATAGTAGCAAAACTCAACATCTTCTTGCAATGATTGCAATTATCATCTATGTAATGCACAATGATGCACATATAATTGATTTGTTGCACAGAAGTTCAAGTATCTTTTGTAACACCCCTTGTTTGGACTTTTTAAGAAATTTCATCAGCTTATCCTCTTCAGCACGATAAATTGCATAATAATCATGTTGAATAGTAAATTATGATGGAATATTAAATCTACAATTTAATGAGCTACAAATCTCTTAAATCCCCAGCTCTCAACATGCTTGAAAGGTAATTTCATCACAAATGATCATTTCAGCCAATCTTGTTTTAAAAATTTGAGGATCATAGCTGCAAGATGAAATAGCTTCAACACCAGCTTCAGATTTGGTCATGCACAATTGTGTTTGATTAGAGTTAACATATGGCATTTGTTTACAAGTCTTCGTGATGTGTTTTCTAGTGATGAAGTTCCATTTTTGCTAAGATCGGGTGAAAATATAGTTAAACAATGCTTGCATTTTGCCTTCCAACCATCTTTCTCATCTTTGAACCTTGAAAGCTCATTCTAAATGTCTGATCTCAGATTTTTCTCTTTTGCCTTTCTTTTAGTTGCTTCACTTTCCTTCTCCAAATCCTCTCCACTTTTCTTTTCATTTTCATATACAGCTGTTGCATTATGGCTAAGAACTTTGAATTTTCCCATTTATAATTTCAGACTTGAAAAAACAAATAGCTGAAGTCAAAATTTCAGAATTCAATACACTAATAATCCTCAACTGACCTAAGAGTTGGAGACAGACAACGGACCTAAGAGGTGGACCTAAAAGTCTTGAGAAGTTGAGTCGAGACGGACCTAAGAGGCTGACTACTCGAGACGGACTTGAAAGGCTCAGATAGCCTCGACTTCTCAAGACTTGAGAGAGTAAAGAGTAGAGACGAGAGAGAGTACCTGAGAGGCTGAGCTGAGATCGACGGACGACGAGTCGACGATGAGGCTGTGAAGGAGGCGGAGCTGCTGAATCGAGGAGTAGGGTGGTATAGACCACGCCTATAGAGGGGCCGCTGCGAGACGATGGGTTGTCAAGGGTTTCTGTTTGTAGAGGGAGATTGGGAATCAAGAAAATTTCAATTTCAGATACTTTTTTATAGTTACGATTTGGTTCTGGTTCCAACCATTTTCTTCTGATTAGAACCGGAGCCGAACTAGATCCAAATTTTACAAATATTTGGAACTGAACCAGAACCATCACCCTATTTGGTTTGGACTGGTTCGGTTCTTAGGGTACAGTTCTGTTTGATTTGTTGTTTTCGAGTTTTTCGCTCACCCCTAATTTGTGTAACTAGTTAAGTTCAGATATTTGTTCAATCATATTAGATGCGTCACTTGTTCAATGAATTTGAGGAGTTTAAACAAATAATTATATTATTTTTTTGTGCCTAAATAGATCTCAACATGGTTCAATTCGAATTTAAAATATAATTTAATTTAAATAATGGTTTTTAAAAGAGTAGTATATAGTTAATTAGCATAAAACCAAAATTTTATGACAAAATATTTAATAATATTACTTACTTAAAAATTGAAACTTTTGTTCAAATAACTTGTTGGTTCTGAAATGGTTCTTAAGTTTACCTAAACGCAAAATAAGTGGGAAGGGGTGACGTGGACGCGGTCGGTCCACTATTCTCGATTCCTCCCTCTCATATTCCGTTTCAAGAAACTTGAAACTGCCGCTCCGCTGAAGAACCTCTCAACAAGCCAGCCAGTCAGCCAACCACCGGAAATGGCGGGATTTCCTTTAGCAACCTTTCTCAAATCTCTCTTCTTCATATTGGGATGCGTGATCACGGCCACCGTCGTTTACACCGTCGCCACCGACGGTCTGCCTTTCCGGCGAGAGCTCCTCACCCCGTAATTCTCTGATATTATATATATACACACACACACTCCGCCAAAGAGTTTCTGTTGATCGCCTTAACCGTTTCCTCATAATCCGTAATTCGATGACGTGGCAGGTGGATGGCCGCTACTCTGGTCGACTTTTATATTAACATCTTCGTCTTAGCGGTTCGTTTTCGCCAACTAGTATTAATTTAGCGGTTAATTAATACCTTATATATATATTTATTTATTTTTTCTTTGAAGAGCATGTTGAGATTGTTGTATTAGTATTGTTTGAAAATTTAAAACTCATTTTTCATGAGTTTTTGGATTGATACGGAGATTCTAATAAACATTATTATACTTTTTTGTTTAGATTTTACTAGTATCAGTTTAGTGGTTGATACTTAATAACTTCTCTATAGATATTGTTCAAAGCTTCGTTGACGGGACGTGTTGAGATTATTGTATTATTGTTTACAAGCGTTGAAAATTCACAAATCTATTGACGTAAGGTTTTGGAACGAGTGGTATGGAGATTCTAGTAGACATTTTGTGACTTTTTTTGTTTAGATTAAATACTTGAGCAGCAGGCTTGCAAATGCTAATTACGATTTCTGATGAATTTGAAACTTCGATGCGAAATGCATTTGCTGTATAGCCATCAGACTGCTTACTGTATTACTGTATAGTACACGTTAACAGAATTACTTGTTGAAGGTTGAATTCGATTAGATGAATTCTTCATCTTCATTTTTGCAGCGTATCTTATGGTGTTCATTTGTTGTATCAGGTTTGGATATCCTACAGGGAAGCAAACATGCTCAGTGCTGTTATTTGGATTGTTCTCTTGATGTGCTTCGGAAGGTATGCCTCAGTCACGATGTGATCATGGTGTTACTTTCTTTCTTTTTTGTGCTTTCGCCGTTCTAGTATAATGTTGAGGTGTCACAGAATTTTGAGACTAATGTTTCTTGGATATCGACCTGGTGCATCTAGATCAAGGACCGTCTCTCTTCCTAATGCTTGCTAAGATAATTGGTTGGGTACTGTCTTTTCTGGTAGGCCTTGTAGCTTATCGGTTTGGAGTGTATTTGTTCATGTTCCATGTCCAAATGATTCCTGGGTTCTCATTCTTTCAAATCCATGAAAGTACCTTGTGGAGAGATTATCTCTTCAAAGTGATGGACTTGAATCTTAGGAACCTGAACTGAAGTGAATTCTGTTCTATTGTGCTACTTGTCGTTGCCCATGCTTCGCCGCTAGTTTGATCTAGGTTATTTGTGCCTATTCTTTAGACATATTTTTAGGTTCATCCACGGTTGTTGATGTAGAACATAGGTGCTGGTTCTTCTAGTCAAAACCCATTTTCTATTTTTTTTTCTGCATCTTGCTTAGCTTACTACATCCCAGCTGATCTTAGGGAACATGTTGAGCTATTATCTTATTTGCTTTGCAACTATACAATAACAATCCAGTCTTCTTCTCTTGCTTTATTTTGCAGTATCATTACATGTGCGTATATCTTCTTCCAATTTCACAAGTTGTCACCAGAAGAGTCTTCTCAAGATCCAATTTACCATGTATTGTTACGTCCCGGGAACAAGTAAGTACACGGTACTTCTTTATGCTCCAAACCTTTTGAAAAAAATGTTTTTGCTTCTTTATTGTGTCAGCAGTATATGGTAATTAGAGTAGCTTCAGAACCTTTATAACTAATCATGCATCCAATGACATCACATACCAGCTCTCCAGCTTCTTTCTTTACATTCTACTTTTAACATCAGATCTTGTTGCCAAGCAGTGCATAATCATTTTATGAGCAAAACCTTTAATAAATTTCTGGGACTTCAATTCAATTTTGTTCAACGTAATAACATGAATCAAAGGTATGGCATGTTTGCCTGATAATATGTTGATGTTGAGAATCCTACTGAGATAAAAGTGACTTGAGTGAATTTGGGAGTGAATATGCATGCTCTTTCTAAGTTGTTAGGGTCTAATCATGCTTAATTGGAATCCGAGGAACTCGGTCATTTGCCTTTAAATTCTAAGCTATAATAACATTTGTACTGGCTAGAAAATGGAAGGAAATTTGGACCATGTGACACAGTTGCCTTTTTTTTTCTTCACCTTTTTTTCTAATTGCTGACCGCTGACTGCTTTGATTCTTCTTTCCTTTTGCGTTGGCCTCTCTCTCCCTGTCAGAGATGCTGTGGTACAGAAGAAGGAGCATTTTTCTGTCGTCACTGCAAGAATCATTTTTACTGTCTTGGGACTTGTAATGCTTGGCACTTTGAGCTACACCTTGATAACTGACGGTTCACCTTTCCGTAAAGAGCTGCTGACCCCGTAAGCTGTCTATGGTCCTTTTTAGGCCTCACCATGTTCACCTTTTATGTGATTTATTCTTTCTTTGAGTGGACTGATGAATTGAGAATTGTCGACAAAATGAGATGTTCTCAAGGGCCAGAAGTTGCTGTGCTCCCTTCTTAAATATTATGAAGAACAACTAGCCAAGCTTAGATGTAAAAGTACCCCATTTGATTTTCTTTCTTTTTGGTGCTCCCACATGAACATAAATTTTGGTTTTCTATAACGTTTGCAGATGGATGAATGCAACCCTTATTGACTTCTACTTTAATGTCACGGCAATTGCGGTATGCTTATCCTGCTCTCTCTATCTTGAAACAGCAGGATTAATCTGAGAGATGCTTCTTTCTCTTTTGGTTCAATCCTAAAGGCCATTTATGGGAGCTTTATTTGATAATATAATCATTGAATATGGAAAAGCCAAATTGTTGATTCTGCCTTCTGAAGAAGAAGAATATGTCTTTCCATAAGCTTCTCAAGATAGAACCAAGTAGCAACATTGTTAAGCAGTTGAGAAACTTCGTAAAATCACTCTACGGTCTTCCTCTTACGTAAAAGTTAGTCATTGGTTGTACTTAAGCTTTCATCATTTAAATCTAAAGGATAAACCTGTTGTCCAATCTGTGATCCACAACCAGTCTGAGCAAGATCATGTGCTCTAGATAGCATAAATGTTGGGCTAACTGATCACTTGCTGGAACTTTTCCTTCCATCTTTTATGTGGGGAGGTGCATACAAAAGAGTTCATTTTACTTTCCGTCTGACAAATAAGAACTTGCAAAAAGCTAACTGCATGCATAAATTTTGGTGTATGCTCTCAGGTTTGGGTTGCTTACAAGGAATCAACTTGGTTTGGTTCACTGGCCTGGATAATTCTTCTAATATGTTTTGGCAGGTAAAGCATCGTTAATCCTTCTTTGAGCTTTACATACAATAATGTATCAACTAGAACTAAAGTAGCTTTGTCAACCCCGAGTCAGTTTGCATTCTAGTTGCAGTGCCAAAAAAGGTGGAGGTAAAATGATGAAGGATCTAGAATCTACAATGTGGCCTCTCTCTAGTCTTTGCTCTTTCGTAGAAGAACCGATGCAAACATATTATTAAGATAGGATTGGTGAAGTGGAGAACCATAGTACATGTAAAGAAGTAAATCCAAATAGCGGCTGATTTCTGGTCTAAGGTTCAGACATACATCAAGGAATGTAGATTTCTTTAAAATTAAGTGTGAAATGAGTCAATGGTTTTTATTCTAGTTTTTATCAAATATTACTGGAATCCATTAGTTATTCAAAATTTCAAGCGATGTTTCACCTCAGCGAAGTATTTTGTGACTGTAAGCCTTAAGCGTTGCTCTTCTTTCTTTGCAGCATTACAACTTGTGTCTACATTGTTGGACAGCTATTGCAACTTACTTCCCAAGATCCTCTCTATCTTGTTCTGCTGAACAGAGGGAACAGGTATGGGTTATGCTCACGTTGACCATAGGAACAGAAAAGGTAACATTTTGTTGTCACCCTTAGCCGTGGGAGGTTGAAATAAGCTCAATCCTTACACAGTTAGCCCTTAAAATTTGCAGAAGTACTGATTGCCCTTAGACAGTAAGGCTATTTTGTGTATAACTTTTACGAATATCGGGGACCGATTGTATGTGACTAATTGTAAGTTTGCACTTTCACGACTTTTTCTGAGGACATTTGTTCATCGTTTAAGATGGCCTTCTGTTTGTGTTTGTGGTAGGGCAGAAAACAGGTATGAGAGAACATAATGCAGAACCATCATAATTGGAACAAGAAATCTTTGGCTCTGCAATAAGCTGACGACGACAACGTCGGGGACTTGGTTGACTGGAACTGCGGAAATCCAAAACAGTACCCGCGGCATAGATGATACTATGATTACCAACTCGACCCACCCTTGCATCCAACTTATATGTTTAGTATGTTTGTTCACTTGTATAACAAGGATGTAAACCAAGCCGGCCGCTAAATTATTGTATAATCACTTCAATGATGTTTTTTCTATCATGTGTTAGTAATCCTCATCACAATGTAAATTGAATGTTAGGTTAAACTTCGATATCTAGAACATATTCAGCTGAATCCTAAAGTCGTATTTGCACGTTCATGCGTCGTAGCTTACATATTTACATCGTCAACATATATGCATCAGGATAACCTTCACGTACAACACTCAAAACATAGCTCATCTATTCTATGATAATCAATCTGCCATGTTGCAGAGACATAGCATTTTCCAACGAATGACAAATATCATATGGAGCTTAAAACTACAGCTAAGAATTTTCATGGCAATCGACAAGACGTGGCCTATAAAAACACGACCACGATACAATGTTTTCTGCTGCAAGCTTCCCCGAAGGAGATTGCTAGGTCAACAGCCATCACGAGCTTGGTCTAATATGCGAACCACCGCAAGTGCGAATAGTTGCATTCGATTTTACCAATACACATGAATGATGAATGACTGGTGTGATATAACAAAAATAAAATAGGAAAAACCAGCTGTTTCGAGAAAATCAGCATGCACAACCTCCTCTTTGCTCACTCTCCGCCGCAGCCTCTGGGATGCCTTGGAAGTATCTGCGCAAATTAAACCGAGGGAGTGATTGTTTGAAACTACAGCAACAGTTTCACAAAGCAAAGATGGACCACTTCCCTAAAATCCGTTTTGACGTTTACCATTGGGCTTATAAAGATAATGGAATGCGAAATATAAGGCCATCATGATATCCATCGTCTAATTGAAAACACTAAACCATTGGCTTCCTTGACTAAAATTATGGAAGTCGCAATATTTTGATCAACCTCTCAATCAATTGTGCAAGCCCTAGACTACACTTGATCACATCCATCAGAGCAATCCTCATAAGTGATTCCATCGGAAGAAAAAGTCAAGCCCAAAATTGACGGGATGACGCATGTGCGTTTTGTTTTGTGTAAGTCAGTTTATTGACTTGGACCTTCGCGAGCTTTCAAACACTATATAAAAGAAATCTGAATTTGAAAAATGAAGAGATCATTAAGAGTTTCAACTCACATGTCCTGATCTCGTTCGTTTGCAAGAGCAGCTTTAGCAATGCAAAGGAACGAAGCATCAACATTGTAATCCTCTTTCGCAGATGTCTCATAGTAAGGTATGTTCCCTTTAGATAAACACCAGTCCTTGGCTTTCTTCTCAGAAACCTGTATAACTACAAATTAGGATATGATACACAGTGATACTTTTACGTATACAGAGAGTAAATTCTGGACCAGCGGTAGAAAGTATTTTCTTACAACTCGACTATTTCCACCATCAATGTCAATCTTGTTTCCGAGAAGTATGAATGGAAATATCTTGGGATCAGCAGGACTTGCCTAGTAAGAAGTCGAAGAAAAGACATTGTTAGTTGTACACTTGTATTGAACTAGGGTGATAAGTTTAACGTAAATTGAAAATGCTGCATACTGAAATATGCCCCCAAGGGCAGCCATTTAATGGAACAACTACTTATCACGAAAGCCTTTAAGATGAGCAAGCTAACAGTTACAATCAAGCGTCTTGATTCCATTGTCAGAGCACTAACCCAGACAGGTTGCACAATCAGTGTGATGGAGAACTCAATATTTCTGTTCCTTCCCATCTTCTGTCAACTAAGACCATAAATGTGAAAACAACAAGAAATCATGTATTCGATTGAAAATAAAGTTCTCTTCTCAAGAAGAAAACTCATTTAGACAGAACTGGTAATACATAACAGCTATGACGAGAACAGATAACTAAAACTAAACCATTCCAGAGAATCAACAGAAGGTTGATTCAAGCAGGCAGCACAACCTTCCAGAGAATAACCCGCAATGGCCAGACACGAAAGCGAAAAAACAGCAATCCGGGACAAGAAAGAATAAAACCTGCTTGAGAAACTCCTCGTGCCAGTTATCCAGAGTGTCGAATGACCTCATCACATTAACATCATAAACAAGAACACAGCAATCCGCACCCCGGTAGAACGCAACACCAAGACTCTGGAACCTCTCCTGTCCAGCGGTGTCCCATATCTTCAAACACAAAGCAACACAAAACTCAATTTACAAGTAACCTTCAGAACAGAACAATCAAACACGGCATTGCGTAGTTATCACTACGCTCGCCCCCTCCAGGATTTGATCCCTCGATCTACAAAACCTCCATCCCTATACATCATCAATGCACAACCAAAAATACGAAACAATTTGCACGGAAAACACACACTATTTCCCATGTCCCCCAGTCCGTTAAAGCAGCAGAAGCGTGAACTTAAACACTGGTAACAAACGGTAACTAAGATAGGAATAATAAAAGACACACTATATAGTATACGTGCTTCGATCAACTGACGTACATACACAAATGATACATATGCTACATACGAGGCTCCGTATAAAAATTAATAAGAGAGAAAAAGAAAAAGAGAGGACAGGGACTTCACTTGCAAAGTGACGAGACGATCGTCGATTTGGAGCTCTTTGGTTACGAAATCGGCGCCAATCGTAGCTTTGTACTGCTGGCTGAACTTCTTGTGTACGTATCTAGAAAACCGCCGGTTAAAGCCCAAACTATTATAATCTTCGTATCGAACTCAAAATCTTAAGATTATGGATAAATAATTTTTTAACGGTTATGAAATAGTTTGTTTCACTCGCATTAACCAATGTGAGATTATCAACGAAAACCGAAAATAAAACACACACGCAAAAACTCACAAATAGACAAAAACACACAAAAAAAAAAAGCAAAAAGAAAGAGCAAAAACGCGGGAAGGAGGATACTGGTTCATCAGCGACGTCTTCCCGACCCTGCGCATTGCCACGTGTACACGGAAGTTAGGATCTAAATGAAAAATCGGCTTTGTTCTCGATGAGTGAAATGTAATTTAGGCGAGGGAGGGAAGAAACCGCCGTACCCGCTGTCGCCGAGGACTATGACCTTGAGCAACGTTCGCCTCCGCGCTGCCATTCTCCGTCCGCCGTCTCTTCAATTCAATCACTTTATGGATTTCTTTTTTTTTTTTAATCCTTTTCCCCTTTTTTGCTTTGTTCTATTTAACGGAAAATACTCAAATAGAGAGAGACTACGTGGAGCGTAGACCAAATTTGGTCATGACAGTCCGTATTTATAACCGTCTTTACTGATCTATTATTTACATCATTTAAACCAATCATTTTATTTCTATTTTTTGATGATTCTGTGAAAGTATTTTATTTTAATTGGACAAATAATTTTATCCAATTTTTTATATCATGATACAGTTCCGTGAAAATCATTTTATAATGGCAGAACGACGTATTTATATGTCCACGATCAAGACCAAAACCAAAATCAAATTCGAATAACGAATTAATTCCAAATTGGCATCAACCGTATAATTGACAGTACCTACAGCTTTTGGGTTATATTTAATTCCAAATTTTATATGATTCTAATTTGATTTACCACTTTTAAATATGTCTTATTTTCTAATAAATAAGGTCACGGCTAGATCAGATAATAAACCACGGTAGAGGGCACACATGCTTGAAAGACGAAAGAGAGAAAACAAAAGAGATGGCTAAGATTTTGCCACGCCTTCCAATTTTCATCGGTGGATATTCTTTTCCAAAGGAAAGCTCATTAACTCTAGAAATTAATACTAGATCAGAAACAATTATTGAGTGGTCTTTAACTTACAATTATTGTACATACTTTTTACGATAAGTATTATTCTTCTCATTCAAAATTACTCTTTTAATAGATGTAAAGGTGTTTCGTTTTTTAAGTCCCAAAAAGTCTCCTGCCGAGAAATAATCGGACGGAAGGGAAGGTGCAAAGTGGAGCTTAAACACGACAATCATCTTATATTTTAATCAAATTTAAATTTAAATTATTTTAATCTTCAACAAAAGACTTTTGGCATATTTCATAAATTTTACTTGTCTTAAATTTAAATTGATCGATCATATTCAATTTAAGTTTTAATTAATTAACTCATTGAAATTCAAAATAAAAAAATAAGCTGAAAGGCACGTAGAGTTCAATCTACTTTCTTATGTTTGGATAAGTTGCTTGGGTTTGACATTGTGGGTCCATTTGCTTCTGGCTTTTATACGTCGGCAAGTGGACGTCCGTTGTTATTTTAGACTGGGAATTAATTGATCATTTCCTTTGTTTAGCTTCTCCTTAAACTAATTGTAAGTTGAAAGATGGCTAAGACATCGATTTCTTGGACTGTTCCCGAGAAATTCGAAGATAAGAGATTACTAACTCTGTATAATCCCATATATATTATGATGGACGGTGATAACAATTGTTTAGTCACAACACAAGGCTTTTGGCCAGCCATAATAAAGATAAAAGGGTGAACTAGTCATTCATTTCATAATAGTGACGATTATTCGGAGACGTCGGTAGGGGTATTTTTGGGGCATCCACATTATTTTTTTAAAATTTTCTTTCTGTTCAAGATCAAAACACGACATAATAGAAACACTAACAAGAAATCGTACACAAGCATCGTCCATCCGACTATCATCTCTCGAGCGTAGTTGTCTAAACCTCATCTATCGTGTCCGTCATCTCACCAAAAAAATCTATCGTGTCCGTCAAGCAGATATTATAACTAGCGGCAAACTACATTTTCATTATCCAAAGTTAATTGCGTATTTTTGGTTCGAGTAAATAATGGTCGCTGTCGAACATATAAGAACTAATATCTACAACAAACCCTAGTAAATATAGGTGCGGTGCATTGGTGCAAATGTGTAATTTTACATGGCGAGTTAAAAGTGAACCAAAATTCAACCAATGGAACTGCAGCACAGAACTCTTGAGTTTGAGTATAGAAATCCGATAAGCAAATATAACAATGGTCCCAAAACCGAATTGTCTAGTTAGCAGTAAGTATAGCATGATGGACGAGAGATAATAAGGAGAGAAGATGATGATCCTCAGCAGAGTATCAGACGATACATCTTTTTTTACCAGCCAAACTTCTGCATGAAGTCCTTAGTTCTCTTCCTCATTCGAGTGAAGACGATAACAACACAAGCAAGGATCCATGGAGGGAAGCTTCCACCGAAAAGGTTATATTTGCGGATCCACTCGGGAGGCTCCTTCAACACTACTGTTATCAAAATGGTAATGACAGCCACCCCCAGTAGGATCCTGGTCACTGGTTTGATTAGAGAGTCCTGCAATTTAAAAACAGCAGAATTTAGCTGATTGCCAGGGAAATCATTTTAATTCAAAGCAAAACAAACTCTTCTGACAATGAATATCAAAACTTATATTTTCCTGCTGAAAACCCAATTAAATTGCACACTTCAAGTAAGGATATGGCCAACAAGACGCAATAGAGAAACATGTGAATAAGGTCCTAAAAGATCCTGATCGCAATTACAACCGCCATGAACAAAATCTTAGACTTGGCCGTACGTGATGTATCTTTTAGTTTTGTCTGGCATAGTTAATCAAAAATAGCAAACTAATTTCCAATATGGTTTCAGAGAATTCCATGTAAATGATTTGGTCAGTCCTACCGCGGATGCCAGCCATTGGCATCCCTAGAATGATTAGCTCCAAGTCTCAGAACTTGGTTGCAACACTGCACTCAGTTCACTAAATAAGTATCCAATATCTGCAGAATTGAGATTGCAGATTCCCTTTTTACCAAAATCCACACTTTGAAATAAAGCTCTATTCTCCTGACAACCTAACAAAAGAAGTTCAATAAACTTGTGGTGCTCTCTGATGCCCTCGGATTTTCAAGTGTATATCAAGCCTTCTCACCCTAGTTTCTCCCATAATCTGATCCCTCTCAAGTCGACACATGGAATTCACATAATTGCTAGCAAATTTCTAACCCAACAAGCTCAAATACTGAATTATGTCATTGATAACATACCGAAGGAAATTTGATACCTCAGCTATTCTAAGCACAAACCAGAGCCTTTTCCTTCTTCTACACATTACAGAGAATACGACTTTCCTTGGCTAGGCAATACTGCAAGGAACCAGTCTTTGATGTCCACTTCTCTCCTTGCACAAAATTTTAGGCCATTGATTTGTTGTATCCAATCAGACACCAAATTGGGCGTCACAAAGTGGGATGTTCCAGTTCTTCCTAGATAACATTATGCGAATAGAATCCCAGATAACAAAGACTATAGCCTGTTGGCCGCTATTCCTCACGGCAACAACACTCTTCCAATAAATCGCTAGCCACACAGCAGATAAAAGAGGTGAACTCTTCATCGTCATATCATATTAAAAAATCAAAATTCAGATGAAGCAAACACCTTTGTATTCTTTGAACCCTTGTCTAGTTCAGAAAACACCATATGGTGGTAAGATATTGCCAGTTGCCACGCCACTCAACGACAAGAATAACTTCTCCCCCATGGACGAAACAATGCCACAAACAGTCTACCCACTTTGGCAATAAGCCAACAATTCGGTTAAATAACAAACAATGAGTTCAGTTGCGTCATACATTGGCACGCCATATCCATATTAAGCTATTCCATTCGAGAACCCGAACAAACTCTAACAAGCTAATTTATCATAGCTCATCTGGTTCACCTCAAACCTAATTCCAAGTTCCAAACGATGGTGATTAAACGAGCTACATCTCGAAATGTCAACTCTAAACCAAGAACGACGCGAAGTTAATCAGATGCAAACCATTTCAAATTCGTAAAAAACTAGGGTTTGATTTCGGCACTGACCGCGGGTTCACCATCCAGGTAAACAACTCCTCCGTCCTTGTACCCAAGCATGGACCGGCCGTTCTTGGGGCTGAACCGGACCGGGGCGCCCCGGCCGGTCTCCTCGTTGAACGCATAGGCCGCCTTTAGTCCGTACTTGTCGAGGATGTCCCGGACTTCGAGCTGGTCCTGGTCCCAGCCTCCCAGGGTAGATTTGAAAACGGCGATCGGCCCCTTCCCTTGCCGGTACAGGCGAACTTCCACCTCCGGTACTTTCGTCCTCACCGACCGCCTGGTCTCCGGCGGGGTTGGGTCTGCCGTTGGTGGTTGGTCGGATTTGGAGCCCCGATCGGGTTCCTCGATTTCTTTGATTTCCATTTTCTGGGTTTTGTTGAAAATTTTATTTCTGATTAGGAAATCCGCAAGCGAAGCGGTTAACTGGTTATAGGGTCAGTTAAGGTATGGCAAATTACATATTGATGCTATATACTTTTATACTTTTACGGGAATCTTAGACTTCATCTGTTAGAAAAAAAAACTAAGGGATAATTACCTGCAGGTCCATTGGATTTGTGAAAATTAGCGATTTAGCCCCTCTATTTTTTTTATTATTTAGCTCTTCTAGCTTGTGGAAAAGGTATTATTTAATCCCTATTGCCGGAATCGGCTCTTTTCTCCGGCAAAAATGGACCGGAGATTACTAAAATACCTTTCTAATTTTTTTCTCCACCTATGCCGAAGGGCTTTTTTTTTGCGGGAAAGTGTACTCATTTCATTGATGAACAATCGTAGCTAGTTACAAAGAAACACTGCATCTCAACTATGCTAACCATTCAGCAATTAACCAAAGCATGAAGCTTACAGCACAAGGCAACCCACACGATAATCCCAACATGAAGAGCTCCCCCGATATAAAATAGGGCAAATTACCCTCAGGTCCCTGATCTTTACATTATTCTCCTATTGGGTCCCTCCTTTGTCATAAATGAGTATTAAATCCCTGTTTTATTCAAAAATATTGGTCTCGGGTCCCCACCGACCAAATCAGACTTTTTTATTATTTTTTTGTCATGTAAAATGACTATTTTACCCTTCACAAAATGACAAAAATAAGATAAAATTTGTCAATTTGTGAAGGATAAAATAGTCATTTTACATGACAAAAAAATAATAAAAAAGTCCGATTTGGTCGGTGGGGACCCGAGACCAACATTTTTGAATAAAACAGGGACTGATTAACCATTTATGATAAAGGAGGGACCTAATAGGAGATTTTGGTAAAGACCAAGGACTTGGGGGTAATTTATCAGGTTGCAGCTGTCGACCTCATTAAAAACTTACTCCGGTAAAACCTGCCTGTATAGGAAAAAACCCGGAAGTAGGAAAAGAGTGCACTGCGAGAATCGCTCTAGCGATAACACTGCGATAAGTGAGCCCTACACATTACCCCTTGACATCCATCCCCTAACAAGAAAAGAAAATAACTGCATAGTAACATGAACAACAAAACCATACCCAACCCTCAACTTGTATCTTCGGCTTGATTGTCCCGTTGTATATTGTCTGGATCATTCTCCAAGACTTCCTGTAAGCTATCTGGTGGCCATGTGTAGACCAACATCTCCATGTCTTGAGGAATGGGGATTCTTGTTAAGGCATGAGCAACCATATTCGCCTCCCTTCTCGTAAATATAAACCAAACTTGATTGATACCTCCAGCAAGAGCCCGACAATCATCTAGAATCATGGACAAATCACTCCTATCCGAATGTCCTTTGGCCAACTTGTTCACCACTACTTGACAATCCGACTCTATTACTACCCATGCTAAGCCCAACAAAGTAGCAAACTCAAGTCCCGTTAGTACTGCCTGACCTTCTAATAAAGTGGGATGATGTAAGTACGGAAACTTCCTCGCCACAGCTGCGATAAACTGACCCTGCGAGTCTCGTATGACGATCCCAACTTGCCCTCCTACAATCTCACTAGTACCTACATCGACATATACCTTAACCCAACCTTCCTCCGGGGGATGCCAGATTGCATTTCTAAATGGTTGAGTCCCCTTTAATTGATTCATTGCATCTGTAAAGTCCCGTAGAAATCGAAATCCAGCTTCCAGTTCTTTAGCGATATTCACCTCCTCTGTCGGGTTGAACACTCTCGAGTTCTGCATTTTCCATACAAACCACATAACAGTAACTCGTCTACCATATTCTGCATCCGCCTGACCAGAGAAGAGGGCAGATAAAGCCTCAGATGCTTGACTGAAGTCCTACGATTGAAGGTTTATTCCCAACTCTTGCCAAAGGCGCTATATAAACCGACAATCAAAGAACAAATGTAGAACATTCTCTGCCTCCAATCCACAGAATGGGCAACCGTCGTCCACCTCTATTCCCCTCCAAATCAGATTCATTCATACTGGTAAATTATTATCTATCGCTCTCCATAGGAGAGTTTTCATCCTTGGTGGATAAGTCATATTCCAACATCTTTGTAGTAAGTCTGAATCACCATTTTGGATAGTTGCTAGTGAAGATTTAGCCCACCAGTCATTAAAGTCTACATGATACCCACTTTTTACCGAGTACTCGCTGTCCTCTGTATGACGCCATCTCAACTTGTCTTCCGTATTTCTTGAGCTAAGTCTCACATTCAAAATATACTGCACATCCTCCTCGGAAACACATCTGTGAAGTCTTTCCTCATTCCATGTTTTCGTTTCTGCCACAATAAAATCCGCTACGAACTGGAACGAATCTATGACAAGGATTCTGTAAGTCAGGTGCCCATATTCTGTCCTAGGTAGCCACCAATCGTTCCAAAATCTCACATGATCTCTGGTACCGATTCTCCAATTTAATCCTCGTCGTAATAGCTAAAATCTGCAGAGAATGCTACGCCAAGTAAAACTTGCTTTAGCCGACGCCACCACTTCAGAAAAAGGAACCCATGGAAAGTAGATAGCCCTTAGTGTTAATGACATGTAAGATTCTGGTTTTGTTAGAATACGCCACGCTTGCTTTGCAAGCATGGCCTTATTAAAGTTTTGTAGTCTCCGAAATCCAAGTCCGCCTTCCCTCTTCGAGTGGCATATGCGATCCCAACTGCGCTAATGAATCTTATGATCTTCATTTGTCCCACCCCAGTAGAAGTCGCATAACAGCTTTTTAATTTGCTCACAGGTACCTCGAGGCAATTCAAAGCAACTCATTACATATGTCAGAATAGATTGGAGAACTGCTTTAATCATCACTTCCCTACCTGAACGAGAGAGTGGCCTCATTTTCCAAGTTCCAATCTTATCCTGTATACGCTGCTCAAGGTACCAAAAGATCTATTTCTTTGATCGACCAATGACACTAGGAAGCCCAAGGTATATTTTCTCTCCATCTCCTAGTCGAACACCCAAAATTCCTTTTAGCCTATTCATGTCAGTTTCACTCAAGTTCCGACTAAACATCATAGCACTTTTGCTCAGGTTTACCTTCTGACCGGAAGCCTTCTCATATACCTCTAACAAATGCAAGATTTTCCTGAATTCAGTCTCACTTGCTCATGAAAAAAGGAGAGCATCATCTGTGAAAAACAGATGCGTAAGAGGAGAGATATTCCTTGCAAGCCAAATTCCATGTAATACACCCTACATATGTGCATTCTTCAATAATGCCACAAAACCTTCTGCCACGAACAAGAACAGATAAGGGGACAAAGGATCCCCTTGCCGGAGCCCCCTAGTAGGCTGAAAGGGTTCTCCTATTGAGCCATTGACTTGAACAGAATAAGTCACCATTTGCACATACTGTATAATTGATGAGAGGCACGTTTTGACTTACCTCCGATGTAATATAGTTTATGAAGTAGGATATCGTTCCCACGAGGATTAAGTTTGTGCCTTACTTAGCTTACTAGCTAGTTTTAGGAACTTTTGATGACTTTGTTTCTTTGGTTTGGTTTAAGTGGCTTAACAAACTAACATGCATAAAACAACAACAAAAAAATTTAATCATGCAAGATCACCACAAAACACAAGAACACAAGATATATCAATATAGACAAAAGTGGTATGATACCATATACTTAAACAAGCTAGGTGGTTGGATGGTTTATTAGGTACGTGCCACGATCCGGGTGTTTCAAGGCAACTCATCTACACTTTTGTGCTAGATAAGTCTAAATTGACACTTACCTAAGATCAAGTGAACTCGATGTGCTTTCGCCCCCATGAGTCACAAAATCCTAACTAAGCAAAAACTATAAACATCACCCTTTTGGATAACCAATCACCAAGTGAGATTTTCATCTCACGAGGCGACGGATCAACAAGTTAAACTTTCGATCAAATCTATCTCCTTTCGGGAAGACTTGATTTTAATCATGTTTCTAGGTGATCAAATTAGAACAAGCATTAAGTCCTTTAGCAAGTACATGATCCATTTCATTTTTAACAATTTAACCACAAGCTTACTTAAGGATCAAGGCATCACACCACAAAACTAACTACTCACACATGCTTAACATAAACATACAAACAAACATATATATTACACAAACAATATCAACATACATATTATTTTACATGATCAAAGCAAGAGAGCAATAAGTAAAAGAGTAGAAGGTTTTATAAGTACAAGCCAAGGCTTGGTTTTGCCTTAGCTTCTTTTTCTCCTTCCTTCTCCTTCTTTTCCTTCTTTCTTTCTTCCTTTCTTTCTCTTCTTCTTTGGTACATTTTTTCTCTTCTTCCTTGGATGCCACCCTTTGTTTTTTAACTATCATAATAATCTTAAGTCATATTACATGCCAAATTACATCAAAAGCTAACTTAACTAATTAATTCTTTACATAATATCTTAACCACTCTTCCATCCATATTTCTAGCTTTAAGACTTAGCAACAACAAGTTAAAAGAAGTGTAGCCATCCTTGTTCCCTTCAAGTCACAGCCAATTTGAGTCATCTTATCCTCTCAAATTGGCAGCCACGGATTTGGGCCAAGAAACCCAAAGTTTGGCCCAAATCAATCATCAAGTTTGGCCTACTCAGACAGAATCGGCCCATTGACATTGGATCAAGCGCTTTCCCATCTTAGACAATGAATTAGAAGATTTTCTTTTATTAATTATAGGTAAGGATGTCTTCTTTCCAATGCCACTGACGGCGCCTCAATCTAACTTTGTATGAGGAAGTTATGAATTTTTTTGTGCACGAGGTCTGGCCCGGCGAGCTACATGGTTAGCCTCGGAAATAATTGGTGCATTCGGTTTGTCAATGCCATTTTGTTTGCAACCTTGTGATCTTGATCGTGCATTGTGATATCATCATCCATGAAGCTCCTAAACATAAAGAAAATATAAGAAAAAGGAACAAACACGACAAAAGAACAATATGTACAAAAACGAGATAAAGACTTAGAAACTCGTAAAAACGATATGTAACAAACGCTAAACTTATACTAAAATGTACATAAGTAATGAGTGTTTTTGACACTCATCAATAATTAGATCAACAAAGTCATTCCTAAGCCTCAATGCTCTCATCATTTGTTCAAAAAAAACCCATTCAACCCTATCATAGGCTTTCATCATATCTAGTTTAAGTGCACAAAATCCCTTATTTCCTTGAGACTTATGCTTTAAGTTCTGAAAAGCTTCAAACTCAATCAAAGCAATATCCATAATGAGTCGGCCAGGCACAAAGGCCCTTTGATTCTCATGCACTATATTGTCTATGTGCTCTTTTAGTCTGTTCGCTATAGATTTAGATATCATCTTCATTACCGCATTACACAAACTGATCGGTCTGAATTCTGAGTAGTTGATCGGGATTTTAGTTTTCAGAATAAGGACTATGATAGTCGAGTTTAGCTTAGACGGGTCCATACCTCTATTCAAGATATCAAGAGCAGCTCTTATTACATCCGGTCCCATAACACTCCAATATTTTTGGAAGAAGAGAAGAGGCATTCTGTCTAGCCCCGGGCTTTGTTTGGGTTTATTTGAAATAAGGCATTCTTCACTTCTTCCACCGTGTACTCCTTTTGAAGTGATAAGTTCATTGCATCTGAAACCCTCGGCGTTATAAGAACAATTATGCTCTCAGTTTGCAGGCCTTGAGATGATGAAAAAAGTTTCATATAGAAACTTCGAAATACATCATATATTGCTAACGGATCCTATATCAATGTACCATCTTCATTATTAATCTTTGATATCCAGTTGTGTTAATAACGACACTTTGCCCTCAAGTGAAAAAAAATATGTATTCCTATCATCCTCCCGAAGCCAATCAATTCTTGACCATTGTGCCCACATCTGTTCTTCACGAATTAGAAGCTCCTCCCTCTCATCCAGATACCTCGTAAGATTTTCCTTTGTCATCCTGGTGAGTGGAGCTGATTGTATCACCTTGATTTTGTCCTCTAATATTTGTGTATGCTTGCGTACATTTCCAAAAATAGTTTTTCCCATTTGCTCAATTCCACTACGCATGTACTTAGTCGTCCAATAATATCCACATCCTCCACATCCGCATTCCAGCCCCGCTTGATAGTCTCATTAAGGTCAGAATGTCTCGTCCACATGTTTTCAAAATGAAACCTCTTCTTTGGACGGATCCGTTCAACACTCTAAATCTTGCAAGTGATTAGTGAATGATCTGATCTGCTTCATATACCCGCCTCTGCCTGCGAGGCTAGGAATAGGTCAAACCACCCTTCGTTTGCTACACATCGATCCAACTTGCAACACACCGAATGAGGTTCTTCTTGTCCATTAGACCAGGTCAAGAAAACTCGAGTCTGTCTAACTTCACGCAGACCATAATATTGTAGAGTCGACTAAAAGGTTGACATCCGATTATGTGATATTACTCTCCCTCCCCTTTTCTCCGTCATGGATAAAATTTTATTGAAGTCCCATAGACAAAGCCAAGGCAAGTCCATCTAATCATTCAAGGTCTGCATCAAATCCCATGTTTTAAATTTTTCTGACTCTACAGGCCAACCGTATATTCCAGAAAGCCTCTACGTATTATCTTCCACCATTTTGACATCCACATGGTGAAGGAAAAAAGAGCATAGAACCACTTCTAAAGACCTTCTCCAGAGGAGAATTAGACCGCCACTCCTGGTACACCCTTCTCTTTCACAATCCACATAAATTCCACACTCAAACCCAAGCCTCCACTTAAGTCTTTCAGCTTCAAACTCCTTCAATCTCATCTCCGACAGAAAAGCCACCCTGGGGTTACAGGCTTTGACTAGCCTGCTAAGTTGCTGAACTGTTCGTGGACTCCCTAACCCATGACAGTTCTAAGCTAGTATATTCATTGAGAATGGCGGGGCTGCTTAGCAGCCTCTGCCGGACAAAAGGGATCAGCTGAACTCCCCAAAGCAAGCAAAATATGCTTACTAACACGAGACTTAGAGTCTCCCTCATTCTCAACTTTTCTTTTTGTACCCGAGTGCACTCCGAATGCAAGATCAGTTTCTATCATTCTAGATTGAGCATTCCTTGCTCTTTTCTTCCACCCTCCACGTGAGCTTCCACTTTGCTGGTTATTAGAGATCTCCCCTTCTACCTCTAAAACTTATCCATCTCGTTTCTGCTCATACGTCATTTGTGGTACATCCTCCTTCTTTGCCAGCATCGAAACTTGTATCTCCTTCTCTGTAATAGAGAGTTTATGATTAATCATCTATACCCGGGGACTTAAGGTCTGGTATTGAGCTTCGGGAGTGATAATAATGAAGCCCCCTACGTTGTCCATTGACCTATATATCGACTCTTGTATAGCACGCCAATTCTCATCACCCCATATTGGCCTTAGAAGGCTCCGTGGGATTCTGCTCTCGATAAAGGGAATCTTAATAGAGGGGGAATATATCAGTCCATTGTTTTCTGGTCCTTTTGCTGCTCCTCATCAGTCGTTTCCAATATCATCATTCTCAATGATCCCTGTACCTCATTAAGCTTTTGTGAGTCCCCGCTATAGCAATCGCAGTCGATGAGAGGGGAGCCGACTCTCTCCTTTTAGGAATGTTCTTACTCTTTGCCTCCTTCATTAAAGTGCTAACCTTAAACGCTAACGAAGTAGGTTTCCTTGCTAGAGCACGTAACCCTGGTCCAAAGGCTGGAGGTAGGTTTGCTAGTACGTCATCTCCATCATCCAAATCATAGTCCCGCTCTATATGTTCTAGGGCTCCACACTTATAGCAAAAGGACCTTACTCTTTCATACTTGAATGTGACAGACACCATCGTACCATCTCTAAATCTAACTCTTCTGCTCCGGATCAGGTTACTGCGGACATCCCAATTTATCCTGATTCTCATATAAACCCCGCAAATGTCTTCTGCCTTGTCCTATGCAATAAAATCTCCCAACATACCGCCTAAAACTCGTGCCATGTCCACTTCATAGCCACCTATGGAAAGCTCATGCACTTGCACCCAAAGTGGCATGTGAAAAAGAGGAACTTGGCTCGGATGCATCGTTCCTGGTACCAGCATAAGGATCATAAAACACTGCTCGAATAACCACGGTTGGGCCATCATAACTCTCTGAACATCTCTTTCATCCTTAAACTTAAAAAGGAAAAGGTTGTGATTTATGGACGCTCCTTCCATACCATGACGTGGCTGCCAAAGGTTCTGCATCATATTTAAGAATGCATCCTTATTAATCATCTTCTCCGAGCAAATTATTCCCACCAGTTGTAAACCTCCTAAGATCGGGCCTGAATCAAGTGCTATCGGGAGGTCAATTACTTCACTTTCTTCCTGATCATCTCTTGATATCGGTCCCTGTCCACCCCGAAGTGGCGCACTCAAAGAGTTATCCATGCCAAGGACTCGTCGCAGATGAACCTTGATAGACAAACAAGACTCTTACGCACTCCTTCAGAATCACCGGATTTATTTTGTGTACAATAACTGAAACCCTAGTCGCCGTTAATGAGGAAAGAGAAAATCTCTAGAGAGAGACGAAACCCTAGAAAGGGACTTTTTTACGCAAAATGATTACAAGAATGGCTTGGAAAAGACAAGTCCGTTAGCAATTCGTTGCACTAATACCATCCGCATTGGTGCCCCCGCTACAGTGTGTGCCTTGGGCGCCATGTCAGCCGCGCCCCTGCTCTCAGTTTTTAGCCCACAGTGGTGCCCCTGCTACAGTGCCATGCCCTGGGCACCACGTCAGCTTTTTTCTCAGCTCAGCTTTTTTAAAATTCAGCTAACTGTATCATAATCGAATATTTTTTTTGCGTAACTTTAAAAATGGTAAATTTAATTTCGAAGTGCCACATTTTGCGAAATAGATATTTTATAAAATTCAAAATATATTACATGCGAACTTGGAAACAATTACATAAATTTAAAAACTGAAATTGATTACATCGAAATATATTACATTATATTTAAAAAAACATAAATTGCTTAGTTCTTACATTAATCCCAAACTAATGTACAAGTTTAACATCATTCTCTTATCATCATCTAAGAGGAGCTCGAAAGCGTCCACGACTAACTTGTACGCTTTCTCAGTAATTGCTGATTTGATATTCTCGGGGGCGACAAACTTTCCAATACGACAAAAAGCATGCGCAAAAGTGTCCGGACTTGCGAAGTTGGGGAGATCAAGGATCTTGTACGCGTTGGGCACCTTATCGTAATCTTCGGCAATAAGTAAGATGCGGAATGCGGCATAGTAGTGTTTGAACCTCTCATTGTATGGGTCCATATGCCATGTCATAATGGACATATCGTAGGCTTCACGGAGCTTCCCATCTCGGAAATGCTCATCTACCATCTCCAACATTGACTCGGCCAGAATGAAAAATATGTAGATTGTGTTGAAAGATAAGAAAGATAAGAAATTTTGGTGTGAAAAATTATGAAGAAGGTAGTAGTAATTTATAGAATTATACATCAAATTTGGACCACACAATTTTTACATCAAATTTGGACCACACACATTTTTTTTCATCCGAAAGTCCCGTTATTTGGATTCAAAAAATTGTATAAAATTATCAAAAAAAACAATAAAAAAATATTTAATTGCACAAAAAAGTCAAAAAAGTAAAATGAATTTTTAGAATTTTTTCCCTAATTTTTTTAATTTTTTTTGATTTAAAAAAAATAAAAAATATTATATTACCCCGGACGACGTGGCCCAATCAGAAGGGGCCACGTGCCCGGGGCGAGGCGCGCCCCGACTGACACGCGGGGCGCCACGCGCGTTAGCACCCCTCCAATCCGGGGCTGACGCGTGGCGCCCCCGGGGCGCGCACCCCACCCGCTGCGGGTGGTCTAATGATTACAAGAATGGCCGGAGTCCAAATAGACAGAATGTATATAGAACCTAAAATCTTTAAATAATAAAAGTTAAGTGAAATTTCACGTTTATAAATAAATTTTTCACTAGGTAGGTTATGACTAACCGTAAACGCATCTTCAACGTCTAAAACCCTGAGGAAAGTTGATAAATAAACAATCTGTTGTGGCAGGCAAAGGAAGGCGTAGTTTACATTCTTTTTTGTCGTTGCCCTTTTCTATAGCTTGGCCCAAAACCGAGGATGAGCGGAAGCATTTTGCCATTTGTATTAAGATAAAATTATCAATTTTAAATATACTCGAAAGGGGAGATTATGTAAACTAGGTTAAAATTTTCATATTTAACATAAATTTTTAAGATAATGTGTCGATATATTTTCAAAATTTATAAATTTGTCTATTTTATTTGCACTGAATGATATGAAATTTTTAACAGGCCCTCTCAAATAAGATCCATCAAATCAAAGATTGTACTAATTGTGATTTTATCATGGAAGAAATGAGAATCATGAGAGTATAACAATGGATATCTCATCGACCTCTTTGATACCATATGTTAGAAATATATACTATTAAATATATTTTATATTAAAATATCATAAAATTTAAGTATCCTCTCATTTTATTAGAATTTTCGGGAACGCATTGGTATGAACGGCCACGTCATTCATAACACATCTAATTCTGTCAACGTAAACATTAATAAAAGCATAAATGATTACAACAGGCAACGATAAGAATTATATTCTTCTTCCTATCCACTACTGCTAAAGGTAAAAGTAATAATTTCTTGATCTCTATTTAAACCTTGGAGTTTAGTTTTCTATCCAAGGAAATTTGCATGCTCGAAATTGTGATCTTCTTCCCCCGTTAAGCTCCTTTACGTAGTTTTCTTGAAGGTATCCTCCAAGTACTTCTTGCCAAGCAAAATCCATCATCAGGGTATCTGTCCAGTGCACAGAATTCAATAAAATTCAACAACTGTTAGCTTAACCAGACAAGAGTGTTTCTAAAATGTCGGATTAAGAATGAAACACTTCATTCATCTCGCAATTAACAAGTCAAGAAAATAGTTCTTAGAAAGTTCGCAAGAAGAGTCCCAGGAAATTTGGTCACAACAATTCTGATGCTACTTATGGTTCTTATGTTTTTTAATACGTTCTTAAATTTTTTAGTAGAATAAAGATACAACATGAATCCATTGCAGTTGCTAAAGAGAGTGCAAAAACTTACACTGTCCTCAAGGGCAGGCACCGTTCTCCTATCCATGTCTGATACAAAATGAGGAATCCAACCAGCCAGCCTGCATAGCTCGTTCAACATACAAACCGAACTGCTTCTTAGCATCAGGAACATCCAAAGCCAAGTCGTCGATCGATTCGGCTACTCGTCCGAACCCCTTCGTCATCTGGTACGTCGTAATCAGCCCAGATCCAAAGCACATATCAAGCAATCCCCATAACCTCTCATTCCTCTTCTCAATGACAATAACCAGAGCTTTCTTCACAACCTCGTGGTGGAAGAACGGCATTCCTAGCTCCTTTATGCACCTAGCTGCCTCCCTTAGCTCGCCTCCGGACTCATACTCTTCGAGCAGTCGGCCAACTTTCTCCTTGACGTCCTCGATGGCCCATCCAGGGCTTCCACTTCCTCCACCACCACCACCCCAACACCTCAGGATCCTCTCCCCTGAGAGCCTGGCGTTTAGCAGGCATTTTGCCATTTGGAGGACTCTGTCCCCGATCGACTCGGGGCTCATGAAGTGGCTCTCGATCTCTTGCAAATGCTGAGGAGCTAGGACTTCGTCTACCACTGCTCTGGCTAGAAACATGGCGAGGTCCTCAACAACAACCGGGTTGTCGAGGGCCGTGTCGTCCGCGGATTCTATTAGCAGAATAAATCCGTTCACGACATCATCTTCGGGGAAGCATAGCGATGACAACAACACAGAAGCCATCTCCTTCTCGCGGTTCTTTCGATCCATCGCAAGCGTTATCAGCCTCTTGACGAAGATTGCATTTAGCTCAGCCAAGCAGTTGTTGTTGTCCGATTCGAGACAGCTAGCCACCTCAAGAATGTCACCTGATAGGAAGTACTCCTGGATGATTGACTGAGCCTTCATCTTGAAGATCTTAGTGGTTCCATCTTCCAAGGACTTCCTAGCCAGTGGTGATGAGAGCGATTTCAACGAAGAGGCCGACAACCAGCCCTCTGATGCTGCCTTAGAGATCAAGGACTGGAGGATCCCCCTAGCATTCGGGATGTCGAGTGACAGGTCGTCGATTGCATCGATAATCCGGCCAAACCCTTTCGTGATTTGGCTCGAATTGATCAGGAACTCTTCAGCAGCTTGTTTAAGAAGATCAAGCAACACATTCTCCCTTTGCGGCCTCTCCATCGCCATCACGAGCGCCCGTTTAACGATTTCGTGGTGGAAGAAGGGTACTTTCAACTCCTTGATGCACCTGAACGCCTCCTTATTATCACCACTATCAACATACTCCACCAGCAAGTTGTTGATCCTACCCTTCACATCCTCAACCGTCTTATGCTTGCTTCCTCCCCACCTCCTCTCGATGATCTCCGCGTGGAGAGGCGCGGCTAAGTACCCCTTTTCGGCCCTCTTCAACACGTTTTTCCCTTTCGCGCTCTCAGGCAACGAAGCCATCTGTTTCTTCAGGAATGCAGGGGGGAGGATGTCATCCACCACAGCTCTGGCTACAAACAGAGCAAGGACATCGACTGTGTCTGGAATGTCGACGATCAAGTCGTCTGCGGACTCAATAAGCTTGACAAAGCCTTTGTAGACCTGTGCAGGGTCTAGAACATCTGCATAAAGTGATGACAATAGTACAGCAGCCATCTCTTTCTCCTTGTCGTGTCTATCCATTGCCATTGACACGAGCTTCTTCACGAAATAGTAATTGTATCCGGGCATTTCGAGCTCTCTCAACTCGTTGGCCGTGGAGAGGACATCATCGGTCGCAAAGTATTCCTCAACTATGCCGATCACCTTCTTCTTATACTCTTCGAGACCCTGACGCGGGTTTCTCAATACCGCGTTTTCAGATTCCTAGAAAAAAAAGAGACAAGAACCATTATTCGAGAATTGGATTCAGTGCTGACAACGTGACCAACATCACCAATCAGACAACACGTAACACGTGGCACACGGCGACACATCACAACGAAACATCAGTTTTTCAATTGCACCATAGGCAATGTGTCACTGTACTTTGATGTACTCCGCTCTCCATGTTGTCTGATTAGTGTTACCAGTGATGAAACAAACAGTGAGATCTTTGAATAGACAGCCACCTCATTGCTATCATAATTTGGGTCATTAGGATCCAGGGAAGTGAAATCATCAGTATCTAGTAGCCCTCCCCATGTCCCTTTCCCTCCTGATCCTCCTGTTAAGTAAATGTTCAAGACACACAATGAATGAAGTAAGATTCAATACCCTTGTCTGCTTGATAGTGATCGACTATGAATACCGAAAATATCAGTGAGAGGGTCCTTACCTTTCTTAGGCCGCCCGTCTTTTGGGGAATGCGAATGCCTATCCGACTTGAGAGGGCTCCCTTTGCTCGGACTTCCTCGGCTAGAACCGGCCGGCCTTCCCGGCGATTTAGGAGACCGGGGAGATTTAGGCGTCCGTGGAGAGGTTGGCGACCTGGGCGAGTTCGGGGACCTCGAGACCTTTAATGGCGAAACGGAGAGAGGATCCATGCTCTCGGAAGCGGATCGCGCGAGCTCCCGGTGCTCCTTGGACACAAAACCATCACTAAACTCCATAGGCCCTTGACCCCAATTGAGATCCGAGTACGGACTTGGTCCAATTGGGATCGTCGATTTTGGAAACTAATGGAGTGGTGTGGAACAAAATAGAAAGAAGAAAAAAAAGGGTGTGAGGAGAGAAACAAATGAGAAGAGTTAGTTACGTGAGTTGGGTAGTTTGATTGAGGCAGTTACTAGTTCAAACTTGGACGCGCATCCGAAGGGGAAGCTTGTGTCTGAGAGCATGTTTCTCTTGTCTCCTTTTCCCTTTTCAAACGGAGAAATGCCCGGGAAATTCGCTCGGTTGTTTAATTTATACCCCTGCTGTTTCCTTCTGCATGTTTAATTAATGTGTAAAATAGCTAAAAATATTATTCTAATTTAATGTGGTTTTCGAGTTCGAATCAAGGATCTCCCGTTCTGTCATGAAATAATTTACTTTTTTCCGGAAATTCGGATTCAAATACCCATGGATTGGGTGTTTCTTTGCCGACTTTATATAATTCAGAAAATACGAGTTTTTTAGAGGCCTCTTGTTCATATCCCTCATCAAAAGGTGTTATTCGATAATGTCTATCTAGCAAATCGCCCGCTAACCCCAAGTGAACATTCAAATATCTGTCCTACATTCATTAGAACACTAATAGTATTACATAGTTGATAAATCTTTTGCAATTTTAAATGCCCTACCAAGTATTAAAGATTGAGTTCATGAATTATAAATATAAAAAGTAAATACATATAACGTTCTTATTAATATACTATAAATTTTTTATATTTGACACATCACATCTTATTTATTTTAATTTATTTTCAGAATTCTACGACAACATGATATAAATTTTCTCTCATTAACAACTCAATGACAGCACTAACTCAATCATCAAACTATTTTACCTAACTTCACTTTGGGTGTTACTTGTTTGTTAATTTAGTGAAGGTGTGTATCATGACCCAAAATTGGGTCGCTGACCGGCACTAGGTCACGCTCACATATCACGAATAGTCGCATCCCAGCCAGCCTCACATGAACTCACAAATAACAAATCGTGGAAGCATAATTCGTAAACAAAGCAGAAATGTATTTCATATATACATATCATACAAATATACATGGTTCATATTATTAAAATCGTACTTTAAGTATGACAATATGTACAACTGAAGCAATGCGACCTAGATCGACAGGGAATATACCATCTAGAGACTTCACAGAACCTGGAAATAAGACTACGGGTTATACAGACGAGCATACACAAGACTATTTAGACGTCAACTGATCCCTAATCTTCGTCACTTGTGGAGGGAGGGGATAAGTATTTTGAAATACTTAGTAAGAAAGTATTATAAGTAACATATATTTAACCAACCTCCATACATATCACATCATGCCCAAGCATTGACAAAATAGTGATAATTTAACGAGACATCATATCACACATAAGATCAATCAAAATTTCATAACAGAAACTCAGACGAAAACATACGGACACACCCACAGTTTAGATGAGCTCAAAACTGTTCCGATCCAAATCCGGTGTCGTGGACAGAGCGCTCTAGATAACATATTCACACAGATAGATACGTCACGATCTAAAAGTGGTATCACCGACGTCACATAAATAGATGAGCACATCACGAGCCAATGTGGTATCGCCGACACCTCATAAACAAATAAGTACGCCACGAGATAATACTGTATCACTGATGCATCATAGACAGATAAGTACATCACAAGCCAATGCGGTATCGTCGATACCTCATAAACAAAATAAGTACATCTTGAGCTTATGCAGTTTCGCCGACGCCTCATAAACATAGTGACCAAGACTAGTTTATCACGTACGTAATCTTATACCAAAAATCTTACATATCATATACAAACTCATAATTACCAAATTTGTATATATTTCAAATGCATCTATCACATAATGGATAGCCGAACTAAGTAGATTTAGAGGAGCTCAATTACGCTCTAAAATAGTTGTATCATGCAAATTTCGGTGGAACTCAAATATGCTCTAGAACAGACCCCGACATGTGTCACACATCCCATAATAACCCATAATTGCCAATTCTATACATAATCTAAAGAAATGTCAAAAGACGCTTATTAAGGATCCAAACACATTCACATATCAATCCATCTCCATATAGTTATGTTACACATCACAAGTGGACACAGAATCATCAAATGACGAATTATCAAGAAAACGTCCAATGTCACATAGACATTGATTCCAATATACATGCTCATTTTAATATATCATACATACTAAATTATTTACAATTACATAGACAATGATACAAACTTATACTCATATCATATTATATCAAACATATTAAATCACATAATAACCCCCTCACCTACACCAAGTTGCACAATCCGCACCAAAAGGAGTTCTGCGCTTTTCTTCACGTTCTTCGGTTCTCAGTTTCCCAAATATCAATGAACTAATTAATAGAACATCACTCTATCAATTATCAACCTCTCAAATACAAGGAAAATGAGAAAATCAATACTAAAGTCCCTAATATTGGATTCCTACACAAAGTCTCCAAAATATACACTTTAGTTCTCAAATCACAATCTCAAAGCATAGCTTATCATCAACCTTCCTCATATCTTCCCTTCATATCCTTAAATAATCTCAACATCTAATATCCAAATCCACAAAGTTTTTCAAATCCACAAAGTTGCTCAAATCCTTTCAAGCTTACATCTAATTTAAGGTATTGAATATTTCTACACTTAATTTCAATAAACCATCATCAAGAAATCACTTACCAATCCACAATTCAAAGAAATCTTCTTTCTCTTTCTTCTCTTCTTCTTCTCTCATGATTTTTTCTTCTTCTTCTCTCTCTCTCTCTCTTTATTTTCAATGGATGAACACAAATGAATCCACTCACAAGCCTCCCTTAGATATTTTCTCCCAAACTTTTCTTAAATGGAAAGTTTGTCCATAAGCAAGTGGCATCCTTTTTCCCTTTTGATCCTTGGATTTTCTAATCTTCCAAAGTCACTCCTAAATTTTTTTTAATTACTAATAAGTCCATAAATCAAGCCTTAATCCATAATAGTTATATTGCTCACCATTTTGTAAATTTTTCCAATACTGATGAAAATTGTAACTATAACCGAGCACTTAAAACTCTTCCATGATCCCACCAAATAAATCTGTAATTATCAAAACTCAAAATAATATAGTTGTAGTTCTAGATGTTATAAATCTACTCGTCTTCGAATTACTCAATTTGGAGTTCTATGACAAAGTTATGCCCATTTTTCTAAAGGTCGATGAACTAGGCCAAACTATCCTAAAACCGATCACAAACAAAATAAAAAAAGTTGAGGGTCATAATAGTCTTCCCTTTTATAAAAATTTGGTCCCCGAATTTGCTTAACGAAAGACTGATTTACTTATCACACAAACAAAACTACTTATTGATCACATAAACAGATGAGGGTATAATAGAAGGTCTGTAACTTACTTATCATACAAACAATCTAACTTACAGTCAATGAGCGATTAGCCCATATGAACTTGACCATTAAAAACTCTCTATTTCGGAGCTTTCTAACCTCACCATTCAAAATCTCAAATGATCCCACATATCTTAAATTTAGTTCACCCCTCTTCCCAAAACTCATAACATCTTCTATCGTGATACATTAAGGAACACACTTATATACAACTCAAATTCAATATCTTTCCTCCTCTTATTCGAGTATGACTCTTGTTTACTCTAAGCTGTCATTAGCCTCTTTTGAATCACTTTGATCTTTACAACCTTATCATCCAAGAATTTTATATAGACAAATCATATAGTCAATTAATAACTGAGCAAACTCAATAATATCACACGTACTCTTGATTGGTAAGAAATATGTAGACTTTGATAATCTGTCCACGATATCCCAATTTGAATCAAACCCTCAAGATGAAGTCAGAAGGCCTACTAATAAATCTATCGTAATTCATTCATATTTCTATTCTGGTATATCCAACAGTTGCATCAAATCAAAAGATCTTTGGTGTTTAACTTTGACCGTCTATAACTTTTTCAACCATCTTTATCAACTCAGAATCATCCCTCTGAATTCTACAACTTATCATGGTCGGGTTGCATATGCAACTTACCTAGCAGTTCAGACTCATTTCCAACAACACTGTTATCAACTCTAACCCTTGGTTGACTAACTCATATATACTTGATTACAAAGACATGAAGGCCACTAACATACCAGACTTCTAACTCAAAGCATCGACCATAATATCAATCCCAAGTAGAATGCATAGCAAAGCCAACAGAATGTAGATACATGGTATAATCCACCTGATCAGGACTTAAACTTGTTAAGCAACCAAAAACAAAACAACCATCACTGTTTTCATCCTCAATCCTGATGCAACTATCTACAAATAACAAATCCATTAACAACACATTATCTCAAAAACAGACATCAAAGCTTCATAACATAGTCACCTTCCTCTCACTTTGAAACTCAAACTCCGCTCCCTCTAAGGGTCAGAAGTGACTCACTTCTCAAAGCTGTCTACCACAGCATGATAAGTGGACAATACACCTATTCCCACTATCATATCAAAATCGTCCACATCTAATACGTAAAAATAAGTCGATAACTCATGGTCACTGATTGATATAAAGTATGATCTAATAACTTTACAAACATATACATATCTGCTCAAAGGCATAGTAACAATCATAAACTCATCTAAGCACGTAGGCAAAGCATCCATAAATTGCATATATCGGGATGACACAAAAGAGAATGTAGATCCTGAATCAAATAGTATGCGTGCATTAGGTGATCCAATAGAAAGGGTACCTGCTACAATATTGTTGCTAGCCTCGGCATCTCTCCTCATTAGAGCATATACTCAAAGTTGTGTTCTACTTTCTTCATCTTCAGATTTAGGTCCTTCATTCCTCGAACCTGCTTCTCTCTGACCCTGTGGTCGAGGATTCACTTGTGCTGACTACGAGGCTACCAAATTCACCACTTATCTAGATTAACTATTGGTAGGACAATCCTTCACCCGATGGCCTACCTTACATCAGAAACAAGCTCCTGTGCTCAGGTAGCAAACATCCCTCGAAGATTTTACACAACTTCCTCCCTTCATACCTAGGAGATTTTACCATTCCCTTTTGCCAACTCAAATCACTAGGCGTACTCGTCATATCCTCCTATATCAAAGAGTCAAAATTAGGCCCACTAAGGACTGACACACGAAAGAGGATAAAGATATGACAATTCCTATGCTCTATTATATATAACACATAATTCAAACTCAAATTTATGCTCAAATTCATCTATAGCTCGAATAAACCTATAGCTCTGATACCAACTTTGTCATGATCCAAAATTGGGTCGTTGACCAATGCTGAGTCATGCTCACATATCATGAATAGCCGTGACCCAACTAGCCTTACACGAACTCATAAATAACAAATTGCGAAAGCATAATTTGTAAACAAAGTGAAAACGTATTTCATATATACATATCATACAAATATACATGGTTCATGTTACTAAAATCGTACTTTAAGTACGATAATATGTACAATTGGAGCGACGCAACCTAGATTGACAGGGAATATACCATCTGGAGACTTCGCAGAACCCCGAAATAAGACTACGGGTTATACAGACGAGCAGACACAAGACTCTTCAGATGTCAACTAATCCCTAATCTTCGTCACCTGTGGAGAGAGGGAGTAAGTATTTTGAAATACTTAGTAATAAAATATTATAAGTAACATATATATAACCAACCTCCACACATATCACAGCCCAAGCATTGACAAAATGGTGACAATTTAATGAGTCATCATATCACACATAAGATAAATCAGAATTTTGCAACAGAAATGCAGACAAAAACGTACGGACACACCCACAGATTAGATGAGCTCAAAACTATTCTGATCCAAATCTAGTATCATGGACAGAGCACTCTAGATAATATATACACACAAATAGATACGTCATGATCCAAAAGTGGTATCATCAATATCACATATACAGATGAGCACATCACGAGCTAATACGGTATTGCTGACGCCTCATAAATAGATAAGTACGTCACGAGCCAATATGGTATCACCGATGCCTCATAAACAGATAAGCACGTCACGAGCCAATACGGTATCGTCGACGCCTCAATAAAATAAGCACGTCACGAGCCAATGCGGTATCGCCGACGTCTCATAAACAAATAAGCACATCAGATAAATCCGTAATTGTCAAAACTCAAAACAATAAAGTTGTAGTTCTAGATGTTACAAATATACTCGAATTGGAATCACCTAAATCGGAGGTTGTATGAGAAAGTTATGGCTCTTTGAAGTGAAGAGGTCCCAAATTTGGAGAATCTGAAACCCCCAGTAGAAGCTGGAAAGCCAGCGAACATTGGGGTGCCACCAGACGCTGATTCCAACCTCAAATCACAAAACTCAAATCAGCAAAGTTGTAGATCTATGTCTTAATTATGGATCTACTTGTCTTAGAATTACTCAATTTGGATTTCGTATGACAGAGTTATGCCCATTTTACTAAAGGCCGACGAACTAGGCCAAACAGTCCTAAAACCAACCACAAACAAAACAAATTCGAGGATCATAACAATGTGTAAACTGGTCAGAAAATTTAGAATCACAATATAGTATGTCAAAAATAGAAAAAAAACCGTATCTTACAATTAACCTAAAAACAATACTTGTGTTTTACAATTTCAGCACATGCTTTAGTAATTTATACAAAACTTAACACTCTAAAAACGAATAAGCATAAAGTCTAGGAACAATCTTCATGGTTATACATGAGGGACAACACTATTTCTTCGGAATCTCATATTCTTCGTTGTAAAAGTCTTCCTCGTCATAAAAATACTCGTCATGGTCTTCGAAGTTGTCGTCGTCATCATGATAGTACTCATCTGCTTCTTCTTCAACTTCCTTGCTATTCTCAAGTAACTCCCTTGATTGCTGCCCTCCCAATGGCTCTTGGATTCTATCCCTTATAGCCGTGCCCTGTAAAATGTGGGAATGCAGTAGATAGTTTGGAGGAAAAAAATAGAGAAATTTCTGTTGTTCGATGAAATACACATTTTTGCTTATCTTACTTAGATCGAATTTGAATTGATGAATTTGGTGGGATAGATAGTAAATAGCATAACAATAAAATGTATGATTTCATGTCTCTTGAAATTTTATATTTTCAAATAGAATTGACCGAAATTTAATATTTTAAATATATAGGACAAAAGTGTATATTTTACCGCATACCAAATGATGCTTAATTGTTACCATTTTCTAAAGTAATATAATATGAGAAAATAGGTTACCATTTTATGGCATCGTTCTTCAAACATTTCAAGGAATCCAACAATCCACCGATCAATATTTTCAAGCCATTCGTTACGCTGTAGTGCAACAGTTTGCATCTGAAATCACGAAAATGGATTACTTTACCACAAGAAATAAACATAAGTAAAAATAATAAAGGTAGATATAACCCAAATTTCTTGAGAAAATGAAAATGAAATAATACCTTTTCTTGTTGTTCCTTAACTTTTGCTTGTAGTTTCTTTATTTTCATATTCACCCTCAACCTCTTTTCCTGTCAAAAGAAAATATAACAATTCATATCATTAGTCTTCATAAGAAACAAGCTTATTAATGGTCTTAGTGGTAAGTGATATAGATTTACCTAAAGATATATTCGATTCTCAAACTTTACGAGAACATAAATGATATTATTGGAATAATTATTTTTTAATAGAGCTTGACAATATTCTACTATAAATAATATGGGTTAAAAAAACTTATTAATGAAGAACATGCCTTAACATAGCTGACACCAAGCTCTTTTCTTGTATATCCTCGATCCAAATTCCGTATCACATACTGGTTATAGTCTTTGACAATGCGCATGATGACGTCAGATGTAGATATTCCTTCTGTTCTTTGTATTTCCTTGAACTTCCCAGCTTTTTTCACCTTAAAAAAAGTTGAAACGGGACAGTTTCTAAGACAACAATGGAGGCGAATTATGTCTAATTAATGAGTTATCGAGTTCAATTATTTACATCATACTCACAAATTCATAAACATCATTTCCGGCGCCACTTGCATCAGCATATCTGGAGGCAGGAAAAAGTTTGGGAATCATTGTATATTTATAATCATCTAAAGGAATTATAAGTACAAAACCTGCTAACACTTTATTTTGAGGTCGCAATAAGGCTCAATTTGGCTAGGTTTATATTCTACTAACATTCTATTATACAGAGTTTATATCCATTTGGGAAAAAAAGTCCCCCCATTAAAACTCTATCCAATAGGTTTCATAATGAGTGTTATCAATTCTCACATCACTATTGGGTTAAATAACTAATTCAAATCCTCATAACTTTGGCAACATGTGGAGTGAGAATATAAAAAATTAATGTCTGAAGCCAGGATTACAAAATTCGAGGCATAAAATTACCTTTTATATACTACCTATATCCGACCACCAACTAAACTCACTAATATTGGTCATGTTTGAGTTGTGTAATAGAATAAAAGTTACTTACGGGAGAGCATCATGTGCAACATAGTCAATTTTATGCTTCTCAAGAAATTCTGGGGTAATCACCCAAGGGGCATCAGGAATCACTTCATCCACCCACCTGCAATTATATAATAAAAACACAAATATTTTATCTTCGACCTCTTTACATCCAAAATGTTACATGATAAAAACGAATCGAGCACTCAAACGAATGGCATTTTTTTTTGTGAATATTAAGTTTGGCATATTAGGTTTAAACTTTTGGGATTTAGACGATTTTGAGCTTGGTTACCCTGCAAAGTTTTTCTCTATTGAACTTCCGAAGTAGGATTCGTCGTCATCTTACCCACCAAGCGTTCGTGAACGAATGGCATTTATCACAACGGCACAATACCTAAATAAATTGACAGAAAAAAAAAATTATATACTTGCAATGGCGAAGGGACTCGTATCTCTCCACGTCGCTCATCACCGTCTTCCCTTTGTACTTGTGCGTGATTTCATCGTTACAACATCCTACGAGCAAATATGTATTGGAAAACCTAATCAACAAAATCTGATTTTAGATAACAGAACAAAGAAATTTCCAAAGTAAGAGATGAAGAGGAAGAAAATGAAAGGTACAGTTTCTTGGCCTGTTCGAGAGAGCGAGCGTGGCCGGAATGGAAGAGGTCGTAAATCCCATCGGCGTAGACTCGGAAGGGGCGATCCGAAGACGACGTTTTGGGATCTGCGGTTTCATTGTTTTCTTGTTTGTGGGAGAGGGAATTGGAATTGGAATTGGAATTGGAATCAAGAGGAGGGTCCGCGTGCTCATTCCTCATCGTCGTGTATGCGTTGTTTTGTTAATTGGAATTTGCAATTGAAACCTTTTTGTTTCCTTGTTTAGTTTTGTTCATCCCCTAGGACACCTGTCCTTCCATTTCCTTTGTAACTTTTCGCTTCAGTACGCGTACTTGTAAATCATTAGCTTGTGGTTCAGAAATGTCGGACCAAAACTTTCTATACTTGACACTCCACTATTTTACCTAATTTTCCCGGGAAAATACTGTAATATCGTTAAATAAAATTAAATTTTTTTGACTTATTTGATATGCTTTAAACTAGGGATGTCAACTATATCTTTACGTTGAGCTATCAAATTCATGCACGAATGATGCAAAATTTATTGACTTTGACTGAATTTAGACACAGATTTTTTTATTTAAAAAAATAAGGATACGAATATAGATTTATAAGATTTCCCTAATTCTATTTTTCTTAAATAATGTATATGCATATATTAATCACTAAAAATAAAATCAAATTCTAAATCACAACCCTACCAACTTCAATATTGTTGAGTTTGCTCATCTGGTTTCTATATATAGACTTATTTTAATAAATCAATCGATTGCATTCATATTTTATAGTCTTATTGATGTTTGAGAACAATCAAAATATATATTATTTTTTAAAATGTAAATAATTTTTAAATAACACGCCCTAATCCTGCCTGGTTTTTTCAGGACTTGGATATTGTCAGAATTCTTATTCTTAAATAGTATAAAATTAAAAATCTAGGTACACCTAAAAAAAATTTAAATATCGGGATCCTATTAAATATCTTAATACCAGAACCTTCTCATTGACCATTGTCATTGCTATTTTTAAATCACATAGTACATGATCCAATAATGCAATTCACTGGGCCAGAGGGCCCAACTAATTTTTGCTTGGCCCAACCCAGTAATCCATAGCAAAGTCTCTCTTTCTTTCCGGTGACAGAAGGTAGGTAGGTAGGAATCTACCACAAAGACATGGCGAAACGGTGGCCGGTTTCTCTCTCCAAATTACTCCGAGGCCACTCAACTCGGGCCCCAACTCAACTCGGCCGCGACTCACCCGCGACCTTCCAGTACTTCCGCTCCATTTCTACGAATCCGATCGGGAAAGAAGCCCCTCGGACTCGGTCCTGGTCCGTCCGGACTCGGACCCTCAGCACCGGGTCTTCGTCCGGCGAGTCGGACGTGAGCAAGGATGTGGACTCCATCAACCGCCTCTTCGCGGAGGCAAGGGAGGAGATAGAGATGGCGATGGAGTCGAAAGAGACGGTGTACTTCAACGAAGAGGCTGAGTGCGCGAGGGACGCCGTTAAGAAAGTGTTGGGCCTCTACGAGGAGCTGATTGGGAGGTTGGATGAGAAGGAGAAGGGAGGCGTCCAGAGGTCTATGGGTCTAAAGATCGAGCAGCTTAAGGCCGAGCTTCGGCAGTTGGATGATTGATTCAACTTTCAAGAGGTTGGTTGGTCGCCTTCTATAATAAAAAAATTCGGATATTTGTTTAACGATTCGATAATTTTGTCATTTAGTTTTAGGGTTTAGGGTTTATGTGGTAATTGCTAAATGTACTAGGCTGATGTCAATCTCGATTTGTCCGAGGTGGTTTTGGCTTGCTTCCTGGAGTAACCAGCCTCTTGTTCGAATCTTAGTTCGGTAAGAGAAACTACAAAAATTGTACCAGGCTGATACGGAGCATTGCACCAGATAGAAACGTTTCATTCGGTTGCTTCGTCTGTCTTCCTAGAACTGGTTTGTTTGTTCTTCTCAATGTGAAAAGAATTGATTTGTTTAGGATCTTCAGTGCGGCGTTGAAATCATTCTTCTAGTTGTTGACGTGTATATGCCTTAAATTGTTATCATTCTTCTAGTTGTTAAAGTGTATATGCCTTGAGTTGTTAAATGCACTTGTGTTCTGTTTGTTACAATGTTGAAGTAGGAAAGTTGATTTAAAGGTATGCAGGTGTTTAGAGTATGAATCCGACATAGCCAGCTCTCTATGTATTGAATTAGACTCTGTCTACGGATTACCGGACGGTTTTGGGCAGGACATGGAAAGTTGCACGCCATGACTCATTTTGCTAAAGCATGCACCTTTGAATTCATCTTATGTTGTATTAGTACAAGGGTGAATCGTTCTGCGTTTAAAACTACGTGCGTATAGCTTGAACTGTTATCTTGAGTACCAAATAGAAGAATGGAAAATTTACGCCAATATGTTTTCAGGTAGACGATAGACAACCAAGTTGTGGATGATGGATTCTGTAACTCGGAAGCAGCAGCGTGCCGTTGCTTCTCACGTCTTGGTGACTCATTTCGCATTTGTAATTGCAACTCTGCTTGCATCAGCGTCGGCCAGCACTCCGCAATTTCTTTACTCTCACGATCTGTTCTAGCTGTCCACCAAATCTATGTTGTTTCTCATTCTGCTCAGATAACGAGTATGGTTTTTAAAATTTTGGAATGCATAGAACTGCATTGATCTAGCTGAACCAAGAATTGTAGCATTTTTCGGGGCACCGAGAGAGTGCTTGTGATTCTCGTAATTGATTCCTATTATTGTTAATACAGTTTATGACTCGAATATGGTTGCATTAGTATATGTTGTACTTCATACTTTTGAAATTATTTTTGTCGTGGTGTTGGTTGTGTTATTAGTTGGAGGTGCTACAAGGAATGGTGGTTAGTATATAGCTTATTGTTTTGATTTACTATTTTACTTCAAATCCAGCTGTGTTAAAACTCTGTGATACATCTCCTATAAATAGGGGGCCAAGGTCAGGAGTTCGTCCACTTTGGCGTATGTACCGCTTGGCAGATCTCGTCAGGCAATGTTAGAAGTTGATAGATTTCCGTAACTTGTCAAGTTCGTGGTAATCTTCATGTCAGAATCTGGTTGTGCATATGGTACAATAACAGGCCACAAGACCAACCAGCAAATAATACAAGGAAGCTATCTATTTCGACTACAATGTCTAGCATGATTCGCATTCGTAAAGGTTATCTTAACCTGCCACTTCTGATTTCTGCAGCGCCTTAGTGCATCGAAAGATCAAAAAATATCATTCTCTCTGCCTACAGAACAAGATGTGCGTATGATCTTGCGCCTCCTTGTTTTCCTTTCTAAGGGACGCCGAGGCTTCATACAAAGAGTCTGACTCTCTCTTCGTTCGAAAAGTTAACCTAATTCGTCTCAGAAACCAGAAGTGGTCTTCGTGCAGCATCAAGTACCTCATTATCCCGTTCGAACTTGAACCACCTCCAGTTTGCCAACGTCGTAGCGTCATTGTTATAAGACGGGGCACAACTTGGAGGGGCTTCTGACTCGCTAGGTCTTCCAGCAGAAAGATGTTTTTTCCTGTACTTCTTGGCCATCTCTTCTGCATCAGCAAATACTTTCTGTCCAGAAAAATAACGCATCACGGTAACGAGAACCGACAACTCCAGAAAAACAGCACCGCAACAGAATAGAGAGGTAAATGTGGATGATGAACGCACCTCTCTATTCGACAAGAACAAGCCAGGCTCGGACTCGAGAACAGCAGTGCTGCGAGGAGAAAGTTGTATGCATTTACATGAAAAAGACACAAGTGACTAAAAGGTCAAATCGTGTATTACCTGAAAGCTATTTTGTTAGGAATCATCGACTTCACTACAAGAACTTTGACCTTTTCATTTACTTCCAACACGTCTGCAGCAGACGGTACTCGGATTTGACTAATGTTTGTGACGTGCAGCAGCCCGCTGTAACGGATTCAAGCCAGTTAGAACACTTGCGCTCTTATAATATAAAGAAAACTAGCAATTTGGAACAATAACAACAGATGTACAGATGAGAAAACTTAAAACTAATGCTCAGCTTATTGATCTAACCTTCTGTTTGTTGTACCAATTCCTATTTGAGCTCCATAAGGAAGACATTTTCTCACAGTTCCTTCAAGAAGTGACCCCTCTTGCAGATTCATCATTTCCTGCAATAGAATTGCAGATTCATATCAATATGTATGTACCCTTTTTTGTTTGACACATCAAAGGTGACAGAAAATCGAAAATCGTCTCGACTGGAGATTTTACCCAAGCATTCTTTTCACTCAAGATCAGGTCATTGTTCGCCTCGTTGATTCGGGTAATAAGTACATACATCCGCCGACCTACCTGCACACCATTTGAAAACACACACAACCATAGAAGAAACAGTAGTTAATAATAGAAA
The DNA here is from genome assembly GCA_012979155.1 of Hypericum perforatum. NCBI lineage: Eukaryota > Viridiplantae > Streptophyta > Magnoliopsida > Malpighiales > Hypericaceae > Hypericum > Hypericum perforatum. The sequence goes on along the minus strand of SOPF01027300.1, from coordinate 208,334 downwards.
GAAGAAAATATCAAATCATGCAAAGTGTTTTTGTTGCTACTAAGATCTAAACAACAAAGGTCCACACATCAGCCATTCAGAGTTCCCAAGACTCACAGTTTCTTTCAACTCTTTGAAATTGGTGGCTTTAGCCATCAACTCGATCTTTGGAAGAAAAGCTCGCAATCCCTACAAAACAAAATCTCGATATGATAATTTCACTAAAAACTATATGGACATGCCAATAGCAAATGTTCCTGAACATTACAAGTCCAATACATAAAAATCACGCAGACCTCGATTCGGGCAAGAAGTCCTCCAGTATTCCACTCAGTAATCTGGACCTGAATTGGTTCATTGAGTTCTTTTATCTGCAAGATGGTTTTTCGAGTACGAGCAAGAGGGGTTAATCACTAAATGAACTCTAACAATCCCATTGAATGGCCATTATATGCTGGTACAGCACGGAAACAAAAGACGGGAAGAGCATTCGAGTAGGAAAAGAACCTGCCTCACTCGTTGCCAAGCCACTCGCCGGAAGAATCGTCTGGTTGAAAGCAATGGCCTGCCACTCAATGTTCTTCCAAGAACCTCAGCAAATAAGACAGTACCAGTCTCGACAACAGGTTTTCCCGGTCCAGGTCCCACGCTGAATGCCACCTCGTTCTTAATGATACCCATCCTCCCTTTCACCATAAACTCACGGGAACCCTTGCCCAAATTGCACAGCAAATGTTCCATCTCATTTTGATACAAAGGCAGCACCTCCTTTGTCAACATCGAACCAAGCATGTCAGCTCCGATATTTACATCGAGCTTATTCTCGTTCCCAGAAACAACGACTCCCACCACAAAATCACCCGGTTTCGGCTCATAGTACTCCACATCAACCTTCTTCTTATCATCATCTTCACCACCTTTCTCGTCTACAACATCTAAACCATCTCCCTCTCCTTCACCTACTCCACCTCGCGGCTGAAGGAACTTCAGAAAAGGAGCCACGGCCTCATCATAATCAGGCATTTCAACCTCATCTTCTTCTTCTTCAACCACAGAAGAACCATTATCACCACCAACCAAATGGGGCGGCTTATCTCGCAGACCAAACTCATTATTCTCCAAAACCCGACCACCTTCCGCCTTTTCGGGCAATTGGGTACTCAAATTGTCACTAAAGGAATCATCTTTCGAGCAAAACAGGACATGGGCAAATCGAAGCAACCGAGAAGGAGGAGACCACAAGCGGTAGTTGAAGGTGCATCCATTGTAAATAGTTGGCGAAGAGTTGAGGAGAAGTAGAGGAGGCTTACTCGGACATAGAAATGATTGCATCTCTAAGCTTCCGTCCACCTCATCAGCTAAGATAATCCAAAGGAAGCTTTCTTTAGCCTTTCTGCTGCTGTTGCTTTGCCCTTCACTCTCTGCGCTCGTCCCCCTGCGTTATCCTTTTAGTCTTCTGTCCCTTTTATAGTGTTTATATATCCGGGTTAATTAAGTTAGAGCCAAACAAAATCTAAAACATATATTTAAGATAATTTTCTGTACTCCGAATCCAAAACTATATTAATTTTACAGAAGATACAAAACAGAATGGTACGAAGTAGAATAAAATAGAGTAAATGTTACTTAGATTGAGAAGATCATTTTGCAGATAAATTAATTAATCTTAGAGTTTCATTATTGCCATTCCAAATTAAAATTTTACATTTTTATACCATTAACAGGTAAAGTACTCATTGTATGAAATTGAAAATAGATAATATATCCCCAGTTGGGCTAATGGTATAGTTTGGGCCAAGAAAATGTTGGGCTTCTATGGAAGGCCCTTGAGATTGTCCATGATTTAAGATTGTAGTTGATTCCCGGAAAGCAACCAGGTAAGATATAGGGAGAAAAAGTCAATGTTGGCTAATGATGTCACCAAAAACGTGAGAATTACATTTAATGAAACTAGATACATTGCATAATATTTTCTTTTTATTATCAGAGACAAAAGGAATATTTTTTCAGACATTAGGAATTTTAGAATAATTTATCTTAAAGTCCAACAATATTGTCTTTGCCTGTCTAACATAATTTTTCTGCCATAAATTAGTTTTCTTGTGACGCCTATGTGTTTCAACTTGCGTGTGAATCGTAACATGAAGAAACATGGATTAAGAATCATATATCAAGAAGACAAGAGCATTCGTAAATTGGGAGACTGGTTCAATGTAACTTGAATGTTTTGACAAATATAGTTGTGTATTAGGAAAATTTGGTTCAAATAAGAAGGAACTAACATATACTTACATCGAACTAATGAAAACATGTTTTGCCTTAACCAAGATATAACAAATTTGAGTCAATATTAAATATTTTTTGAAATTTTTTTGGCATGTATCAAAATCGCACCTAACTGAAATTTTTTTATTTTTAAATTAAAAGAAAAGAAATTCGAACTCCCAACAATGACGAATATGAAGCAAGAAGAAGAGATGTGATTCAGTTTTAAAATTATTGGTTATATTCACACTTATAAGTGAAATGTAAATAAATCTATTCAATCATAAATATTTGTATTTGATTATATAAAAACGAACCGCGTATCTGACTAAACCATCGTGTTAAACTATTAAAACATGCATAGACATATCATTTGAATGTTCACGATAATCCGAATGAAACCATTCAAACATACATGATCAAACTATCCAAGTGAAATTATCAAAAATATATAAACGAATCATTCAATAACAAAAAAATCATTTCAATGTAATAAGGAAAAATTCAAATGTCTGTGATCCTTAAAAAATACATGCACAGTACCAAATCACATCCCGGGAATGTCCATTTACTGTCTAATTTGAGTGTGAGCCTCGGCTGTCTAATTGTGGAGCCTACTGCTGTCTAATTTTTTGGATGTTTGTTCCTTTCTTTCTGAATGGGCTGTAGGTTGTTGGGCCTGGAATGGGCCATTGAAAGTGTATTTGTCTCGCAATCTTGAAACAAGTCAAATCACAATGCACCAAAAGTGCAGTACAGTGTAATTTTTTACGCACAAAATCGTACTGATCTCATTTAAGACCAAATCATATTGAAATTTAGAAGCCAGAAAGAATTATTTTAGTAATCGTGTTATAAGAGATAACTGGATCAATTTCTCAAACCCCCGGAATTAGTTAACAAAAAGTTGGATCTCTCGTTATTGACAAAATGGAGAGAGTGAAAATAATAACAAAACAATGAGGTATTGTCTTACTTTTTACCGAGCTCTTGTATTATATTAATTTGTGCAATCATTGAAATTAAATTTAGAATGAGATATGTGTTATAGAGCTCGTAAAAAGTTTGCGTGGAGAATATATCTTCCATCTATGTGGTGGGTTAAAATTTGCTTGTCAAATATATTTTGAATTTTACCCCCTTCAGGCACGCCTTATGTCTTAACAACTATTTTCCCTAACTAAGTTGAAACCGACTCCTCTGCCTCTCTGTTTCAAGTTAATCTTGTTATTGTTAGCTTACAAGTTAGTCCACATTATTTTTAACGAGTGTCTTTAATTTTAAAGAGTCATCATCATATATAAATTAATTTTTTAAGGATAGTATTTCGTAACACAATTCATGTTACCATCACTCAAACTTTTATCAACTTATATTGTTGTATGAATTTTGAGTTTTTTCTCGAGTATTAAATGGATCATGATCTAAAGACTATAAATACAAGAGCAAATTGCCCTCAGGTCCCTATCCTTTGCTAAAATCACCATTTTCGTCCCTACTGTTTCAAAAAAGAGGATTTCGTCCTCCATCTTTGCTAAATTAACACCCTTAGGTCCCTGGTGCCGGAATCGGAAAATTTCTCCGGCACCCAGGGACCTAAAATATCTCATTTGCCCTTGTGTTTAAAAGTAAAAAAAACTGCCGTGAGAGGCGAGGAAGAGGGAGAAGGATGATAGGAGAAGGGGGATGAAGGAGGAAGAGAGAGGTGGGAGGATAGGTGGAGGAGGAGGACGGAGAAGGAAGATAAGAGGAGGAGAAGAGAGGTGGAAGGAGGAGGACAGATGAGGGGGAGGAAAGGAGGAAGAGGGGGATTAGAGGATGAGGGAGGAGGAGGAAGGAGGTGGGTGGAGGAGGAGGGAAAAGGAGGAGAGGAGGAGGAGAGGAGGAGGAAGAGTACTATTTTTTTATTATTGAATAAGGGCAAAAGAGACATTTTACGTCCCTGAGTGTCGGAGAAATTTTCTGATTCCGGCACCAGAGACCTAAGGGTGTTAATTAAGTAAAGATGGGAGACGAAATCCTCTTTTTCGAAACAGTAGGAACAAAAATAGTAATTTTAGCAAAGGTTAAGAATCTGAGGACAATTTGCTCTAAATACAATCATGACTCTTCTTTCCCAAGTCAACAACGACTTTATCCATTCTCAAAATATTGGTACGTCAACTAACTATTAGTGGGCAAGCATGTCCTTGACGCTTGTCCAATGTACCTTTTACTGCTACCATTCCTTTTTTCCCTTAGTGGGAATGTAACATGCATGATGTCCACTATTTCCTTACGTCCACCATATAATGCTCTGTTTGCCATTCCACGGGAAATGGTCGGGATAGCGACGGGAAAAGTATGGGAATATTTCATAGAAATCGTATTCACAACTAAGTTTAGAGAGTTGAACTCATATTATAAAAAAGATACACAAAATTTTACTGCAGGATTCATGATCTTACTCTCATTTTATAGGTTAACTCTTATGCATTCTCGACATTTTCTTAATGCGATATAACATGTGTATTTTTTTATTTTTTTATTTTTAATGCGATACTAATTCGTGTAATTTTTTAATTATTAAAAAATAAATCTCCACATATCCTTTAATTCTTATCGTTTGTATTTTTTTTACATCCAATGTAACCCCAACCTATCCCAGACGCTATTACTAAAGTGAACTCATACTCCTATTCTAACCAAGATTTAGTTAAAATCTTACCATAAATGGACAGCGTATGAATTGGTCCCGGACAGAGCTTTCTTAGTGGTCTACTATATATACATTGATGTTGAACTCAAAAATCAAATTTTGATGTCGGGATTCGACTGTATAAGAGGTCTAACCTGAAACTATACCAACTAAATACAAAAATCAGAATTTTGGCGAGTCCTATAAAAAGAAACTACGCTCTTCACAATACTTATTTGATTTACAATAGTATTAATCTTGGTAGCCAAGTACGTGCGCATGTCAATAAGGTCTATGATGCGAAAAAATATATTTTGACTTTCATTATGGGTTATTTTTTCTTATACTAATTGTGATACTCCGTATATATATGTACTGTGTGAAAGACTTAAGTAATTTGATTGTTATCAGGGGCGTAGCGAGAAAATTTAACTAGTGGGGTCAATTTTTAATTTTTTAAAATTTAATATCAATTTTTAGTTAGATTAATTTTTTTATGGAGTCAATTTCTAATTTTAATGGGAACATGCATTAAAAATACAACAAACTATTAAGTAAAATTTTTTTAAGTGGGGGCAATTGCCCCCACTCCTTTCCACATAGCTACGTCCCTGATTGTTACTATCCATACCAACAAGGTTAAACGCGTTTGGCCGAGGGTAGGATCAGGATGGGTGAACTCCTGGGAAGTTTTCCAGGGTGCGTGCGAGTGAGGACAAAACACACTGAAAAGATTTATGTTGGTATAGTGGAGTCAGTCGGTCAAATCACGGACATTACATTTGGTATCAGAGCGACTTCAGCTTGTACAGTGTGATTCGGGGATTGAATGCACCTACGAGCGAGGGATTCTGAGATTGTGTGTATCTGGCGCGACGAGGACGTTGCTGTTGGAAAAATTGAATAAAGCCCAAGTGGCCCATAAGCTCAAAAACCAAGTGTTAAGTTAAGGAAAGGGAAATGTGGTGTACCACATTGGTTAGTGCAAGAGAAATTTCCTTGTTTATAAGGAGTTTCAAATCTTGTCTACCAAATGAGTTGACTACCACAATAGTTGACTTTCAGTTGACTTCAATTGACTTTCCGTTGACTTTTCGTTGACTGCGAGGACAGTGCTTTAGCACCGTCTGAGCACGAGCACGGGCACGGGTGCGGGACCAGGACCAGACACGGGCTCGAGGCCGGGAGCGGGTGCTTGGGTGCATTGAGGTGCACTTGGCACTTTGCACGCTCGCCACGTCGCGAGGAGCTCTGAGGAGCCTTAAGTGTTTTGGAAATTTCCGGAGTGATCCGAAATCCATACAGCGACAGGGTGCAAGGGGCAACGGATAAGTTCGGTCTCCGAACGGACACGAGGTGGCAGATAAGGGTCAACCAGCGAGTGACACGTGGCAGACCAGATCAGGACAAGACTGTCTGTCAGGTTTTCGAAGGGACACGACGGACTGGATAAGGTCCAAGCCTATCCAGAAGGGGCTTCAGACAGGAAATGCCAACGGACGCATCCCCTCGGAGTGCCTGATCCCCCTGCCACCACCAGCCTATAAATAGGCATGCCCTCCTCACTTCCAGATCATCCCAGCGACAACAGCATTCTGAGCATTGTCGACTTCTTCTCTTCCTCCGTTCTACACATAATTAGTTATTCGAAAGTTCTGGGTATATAAGGGTTCGCCCGAAAGTTTCGAGTTCGTGTGCAACATTCTTGGAAATATCTGATAGTCGTTGTATCTTAGGAACGATTGCCTCAGCCCGTACGCACTGAAATATATGGGGCAATTTCGTCTTATGGAGAAAGTGTCCAACACTTGCCTCGACTATAGCCTGATCCTAATCAAGTACTCGTATCCGTACATCCAACAATTGTAAGACGAGATCGTACTTGAAGATGGCATCGAGTAGCAACATTGCTCTGACCACGGACCCGCGAACTGTCCACGCCGAAAGGCCAGCGAAGTTCAATGGTACCGAGTTCAAGAGGTGGCAGCAGAAGATGACGTTCTACCTGACCACGCTCAACCTGGTACGGTTCCTGAAGGAGGACGCACCAAAGCTCGCAGAGAACGAGAAAGATCAATAAGTGATCAACGCCCTCGACGCGTGGAATCACAGTGACTTCCTCTGCCGCAACTACATCCTGAATGGACTAGACGACATGCTCTACAATGTCTATGCAATACACAAGACCGCTAAGGAGCTGTGGAGTTCACTCGAAAAGAAGTACAAGACGGAGGATACCAGGATGAAGAAGTTTATCGTCAGGTGGTTCCTCGACTTCAAGATGGTGGACTCTAAGAAGGTCATCGACCAAGTACAAGAGTTACAGCTGATCCTTCACGAGATACATGCCGAAGGGATGCAACTCAGCGAGTCCTTCCAAGTGGCCGCAGTAATCGAGAAGCTCCCCCCGCTCTGGAAGGACTTCAAGAACTACCTCAAGCATAAGAGGAAGGACATGAGCCTAGAAGACCTGATCGTGAGGCTTCAGATCGAGGAAGACAACTGAAAGTCCAAAGTTAAGCAAGGCAAGGCCCCATTCGAAAGTACTGTGAACCTCGCCGAAGGTAAAGGTGGCAAGAAGAGGAAGAAGTCCGGGGATAAGCACGAGAAGCAAGAGCCCAAGAAGAGCAAGAATAAGAAGATCAAGGGCGCTTACTACAACTGCGGGAAACCCGGCCACATGGTTAAGGATTGTCGCCTGCCGTAGAAGGATGACCAAGGAAAGGCCAACCTAGCTGAAGACCAGATGGATCTATCAGCTGTGGTGTTCGAGGCCAACCTAGTGGACAATCCGAGGGAGTGGTTCGTGGATACTGGAGCTACTCGCTACATCTGCTAAGACAAGGAGTTGTTCTCATACTACATGCCGATCAATGGCTGAAAGCTGTTTATGGGAAACTCTGCAACGTCCAACGTCGTCGGACTAGGCAAGGTAGTCCTGAAGCTGACCTCAGGAAAGGAGCTGACTCTCAATGATGTGCTGCATGTCCCAGATATCCGCAAGAACTTAGTTTTCGACTCAGCATTAAGCAAAGCTGGTTTTAAACTTGTATTCGAGTCGAATAAATTTGTACTGACCAAAGCGGGTCAATTTCTAGGCAAGGGTTACCTGGAAAAGGGGCTCTTTAAGATGAATGTAATAACTGTACACCGTAAGTTTAACTTTGACGGTCGTAATATAGTTAAAGTTTCTTCTTATTTGGCCGAGTGTTCTAATTTATGGCATGGTAGATTAGGACACGTAAATTTAAACTCGCTAAGAAAGTTAGTAAGTTTAAATTTATTACCGAATCTAGAGTTCAACCCTTCCGATAAATGTGAGGTATGTGTGGAGGCTAAAATGGCCAAAGCACCTTTTCATTCGGTGGAAAGAAGTACCATGCCTTTAGAATTAATTCATACAGATACTTGCGATATGAAACACGTACAAACTAGAGGCGGAAAGAAATACTTTATCACATTTATCGACGATTACACAAGACACTGTTACGTGTATCTCTTGAAAGGTAAAGACGAAGCTCTTGAGGCCTTTAAGAGGTATAAGAATGAGGTTGAAAATCAACTCAGCGTAAAAATCAAAATGATCCGAAGTGATCGAAGAGGAGAATATGTAGCTTCGTTTGAGGAACTTTGCTGAGAACACGGTATTATTCATCAGACAACTGCTTCGTACTCACCTCAGTCGAATGGCATAGCTAAACGCAAAAATCAAACTCTTAAGGAGATGATGAATACTGTGTTGATTAGTTCGGGCTTACCCCAGAATATGTAGGAGGGAAGCCGTGCTTTCAGCTAACCACATTCTAAATAAGTTGCCACACAAAAAAAGGGACAAAACTCCATACGAGCTATGGAAAGGAAGACAACCTTCTTACGGTTACCTTAAAGTGTGGGGGTGCCTAGCAAAGGTCGAAGTACCTAAACCTAAGCAGGTAAGGATAGGACCCAAGACCATTGATTGCATCTTTATCGGATATGCACAAAATAGTAGTGCCTATCGATTTCTGGTGCATAAATCTGAAAACCCAGAAATTAACGCGGGAATGGTTATTGAATCCAGAAATATAACGTTTTTTGAAGATATATTTCCTAATAAGGAAAGAAAGGAAGGAAGTCCCAAGAAAAGGACATACGAGACTACGTAAGGGTCAAGTCAGGAAGACGATGAACCTAGACGTAGCAAGCAGACAAAGGTAGCCAAATCCTTCGGTCCAGACTATCTAACCTATGCGTTAGAAAATGAACCCAGGACAATTCAAGAGGCATTGTCGAGTCCAGATACTCCTCTCTGGAAGGAAGCTATCAATAATGAGATAGAGTCCATTATGCAAAACTACACGTGGGAAATCGTGGATCTCCCACCGGGCTGCAAACTTTTGGGTTGTAGGTGGATCCTTAAAAGGAAATACAAAGCTGATGGATCAATCGATAAGTATAAGGCTCGATTGGTAGCTAAGGGGTTTAAACAGAAGGAGGGATATGACTTCTTTGACACGTATTCACCTGTCACAAGAATCACATCAATTAGAGTGCTTATAGCTGTTGCAGCTCTCTATAACCTCGAGATCCACCAGATGGATGTAAAAACTGCTTTCCTGAATGAAGAGCTAGAAGAGGAGATATATATGGAGCAACCTGAAGGGTTTGTGGCTCCTGGACAAGAGCATAAAGTATACCGGCTAGTCAAGTCACTATACGGGCTTAAGCAAGCGCCAAAATAGTGGTACGAAAAATTTGACAAGACGATGATGTCAAATGATTTCAAGATCAATGAGTGCGATAAATGTTTTTACATTAAAGGCACGCCTGAAGCTTACGTAATTGTATGTCTCTACGTGGATGACTTACTAATTATGGGAAGCAATAACGAGGTCATTGTGAAAACTAAGAACATGTTAAAGAATCACTTTGACATGAAAGATATGGGTCTGGCAGACGTCATATTAGGGATAAAGATCTCTAGAAAAGCAGACGAAATTGTCTTGACACAATCCCACTATGTGGAAAACGTGCTCAAGAAATTCGAAGCTTTTGACAGACCTCCAGCTAAGACACCGGTAGACTTAAATCTACACTTAGCTAAGAATCAAGGGGACCCAGTATCTCAACTGAGGTATGCACAAATTATCGGGAGCTTGATGTATTTAACAAATTGCACTCGTCCCGATATTGCGTACTCAGTTAGTAAACTTAGCAGATTCACAAGTAATCCAGGAAAGGATCACTGGCTAGCTCTAGAGAGGGTTTTACGGTATTTGAAGCATACCATAAACCATGGCACACACTATGCTAAATATCCAGCTGTATTAGAAGAATACAGTGACACAAACTGGATATCAGACACTAAGGACTCCAAATCCACAAGTGGATACGTATTCACCATCGGAGGAGGAGCTGTGTCTTGGAAGTCCTCTAAACAAACATGCATAGCTCGATCCACAATAGAATCGGAGTTTATAGTACTAGATAAAGCAGGGGAAGAAACTGAATGGCTCAGAAACTTCCTAGAGGACATTCCATGCAGGGAAAAACTAGTACCTCCCGTATTAATACATTGTGATCGCATGTCTGCAATCGGGAGAGCACAAAGTACAATGTACAATGGTAAGTATCGACATATCCGTCGGAGACATAATACCGTTAGGTAGTTGATCTCAAACGGGGTGATCACCATTAACTATGTTAAGTCCAAGGACAACATAGCTGATCCTTTTACGAAAGGAATTAATCGAGATCAAATGTACAATGCAGTAAGAGGAATAGGATTAAAGTCCACACACTAAAGGACGTCCATAGCGGTAACTCAACCATGATGAGTGGAGATCCCACAAACTTGGTTCAACAAGACAACTAAGTTATGGAGGGTTTAGTTAATCACCTGGAACCTAACCCATTCTCAGAAGCTGCCCAGGTGTTGACCTGCAAAGGTGTGGCTAGGTTAAGCATTATGCTTTTAATGATTCCTATACCTTGTTGAAGGTGAAGTATGGCAGGATACTTCCGATAGGAGATCACCTATGTAAGTGTGAAGTGAGGCCGCTTCAAATAAGAAAAACACTTATGAATCCAAGATATGGTCCATAGCTGAAAAGGACACAATGTGAGAACCTAAATATACTAGGGTTATTATTGTGTAAATGTTATTGTCTTGGTTTACGCAAAAAGCTGACGGTTCAAGATATCGCGTTCACTGAGCAGCGAGTAAATCCGATAACATCTTACTAGAGAAGGTTCAAAGCCGCAAGCTACCTGTCTCAATGCAATAATAGCACGTCGGAACTTTCAATTAGAGTCTGCATGCATTGATCTTCATTCATGTGGGGGATTATTGGAAAAATTGAATAAAGCCCAAGTGGCCCAAAAGCCCAAAAACCAAGTGTTAAGTTAAGGAAAGGGAAATGTGGTGTACCACATTGGTTAGTGCAAGAGAAATTTCCTTGTTTATAAGGAGTTTCAAATCTTGGCTACCAAATGAGTTGACTACCACAATAGTTGACTTTCAGTTGACTTCAGTTGACTTTCCGTTGACTTTTCGTTGACTTTTCGTTGACTGCGAGGACGGTGCTTTAGCACTGTCCGAGCACGAGCACGGGCGTGGAACCGGGACTGGACACGGGCTCGAGGCCAAGAGCGGGTGCTTGGGTGCATTGAGGTGTACTTGGCACTTCGCACGCTCGCCACATTGCGAGGAGCTCTGAGGAGCCTTAAGTGTTTTGGAAATTTCCGGAGTGATCCAAAATCCATACAGCGACAGGGTGCGAGGGGCAACGGATAAGTTCGGTCTCCGAACGGACACGAGGTGGCAGATAAGGGTCAACCAGCGAGTGACACGTGGCAAACCGGATCAGGACAAGGCTGTCTGTCAGGTTTCTGAAGGGACACGACGGACTGGATAAGGTCCAAGCCTATCCAGAAGGGGCTCCAGATAGGGAATGCCAACGTACGCGTCCCCTCGGAGTGCCTGATCCCCCTGCCACCACCAGCCTATAAATAGGCATGCCCTCCTCACTTCCAGATCATCCCAGTGACAACAGCATTCTGAGCATTGTCGACTTCTTCTCTTCCTCCGTTCTACACATAAATAGTTAGTCGAAAGTTCTGGGTATATAAGGGTTCGTCCGAAAATTTCGAGTTCGTGTGCAACGTTCTTGGAAACGCCCGATAGTCGTTGTATCTTGGGGACGATTGCCTTAGCCCGTACGCACTGAAATATACGGGGCAATCTCGTCTTACGGAGAAAGTGTCCAACACTTGCCTCGACTATAGCCCGATCCTAATCAAGTACTCGTATCCGTACATCCAACAGTTGCGTATTTGAGGTGGGGTGAATGTGATACCCCGTATATGTACTGTGTGAAAGACTTAAGTGATTTGATTGTTACTATCTATACCAACAAGGTGCACATTCTTTTTGGGCACACATACTGAAAGAACTCCAAGATTAAATGCGTTTCACCGAGGGTAGGATCAGGATGGGTGACCTCCTGGGAAGTTTTCCAGTGTGCGTGCGAGTGAGGACAAAGCACGCTGAAAATACTCGTGTCGGTACAGTGGAATCAGTCGGTCAAATCACTGAGCATTACTGATTACACTAATAGTATTCATATAATATTAAGTTGACCGATCTAAGTTTAGAGAAATTTTTTTAAAAATTGACAAATCTCTTCTAATAAATTATTAACATTAATGTATTCCCAATAACTCGAACTCTATACTTATTGTTTAAATTAAATTAACATTATTATCGCCTTCCTTAGTTGATTTCAATTACCCATTGAGTCATTTTCATAGGAGAAGGCAAAATAGGTCTTCTGGTACCACCTATCATGTGTAGCGAAGGACGAAGGTGATATAAATGTTAAGCTGGCCATGTGAAGAAAAATGAGCCATGCTTGATACTTCGCGTCCTTGTCTTATCGGTATTGCCTATACTGTACACCACTACATTTCTCTCGAGGTTTCGCATCTCAATTTTGCTTTTATTTATTTTCCCAAATTCCACACATTTTTTCTCTTCCACTTTTGGATTCGCTCGACTATACATAAATAATTACACACATTTTATTACCTTATGTTATTATTATGAACACATATTTTTGTATCTCGTGTTTTATAAACTCTTAAAATATATTACATTTTGTCTGTTTCGGCTATCAGTCCTCGACTTAGAAATTCCAAAGGCCAGCAGGTATGACGTGGACCAAATGGCCAAAAAATTTGTGGATTATGATTTTTTATTTATTAAAAAAACAGCCCTCGTATGAAACTCTTCATCGTTCCCCACTCAGGTCGGTGCCAGAAAGACGGTGGCCGACTACGGGATGACCGGTCGCCCTCAAATTATGAGATCTAAATTGATGGAAAGGAATGTAGCTTTTTCTTTTTCCTATTCTATTCCATTGTTTTTAGCATTGTGCCTGGTCAGTTTCAAGTCCGACAATTAGAATGATGGCCGAAGTCAAAACACAAAATAACTTTTACAAAGTATTTGAAATTTGAAAGAACATAGGATACTAAAATAATTTTTACCTTTGTATATGTGTGTGTGGAGTTGCTGGTGACAACCAAATAATAATAATAGAAAAAAAGTTGCTTTTATTTTCAGTGACTCATACCTGGTTGTAATTATGCGTTAGTTGAGAGGTTGCCCAACATAACTTAATGGCAAACCTTATTCAATGCGCAAAGAAAATTCCTAACACTAGATATGCATATTCATACGAGAGTAATCATACAGAAGATATATTTTCAAAGTATGCTTTGTCATTCGTTGATTACGTCATGATAAATGTATCGATGTCGTTCGGTTTAAATATGTAGTTAGATAACATAAAAAAGTGACTTTATTTCATTGTTTATATATTATGACTTAGTGATCGATGCATTACGAAAAAACTAATTGTAAATAATCACATGAAACTAAAGAAGGTTGTTTAAGGTTGTTGTCCACTGAACTTTCTAAAAAAATCGAAAAAAATTATTCTGCAGGACACTCAACGTGTCAGAAAACACAATAACAGATGAATTATTAGTTTATTACGGCGGTCGCTGTCGCCTCTACCATTATCTCGGAGAAAACTTCTACCGTGGGCAATCAATGTAAAACTAACTATATTAGTAAATAATAAATAGTTAAATCAACCAATACAAATGTCCCTTCAAAAAAAACCAATACAAATGAGAAAAGTATTCTAAGACAGCAATGTGTTAATTTTGCGTACTTTATTTCAGTGAATTTTACCACTTAGAAAAAGCTATATCCCCGTTGAATTTTAATTAATCACTGAATCAAATACCCAGTGTGTTAAAAAATTAGGAAAAATTACTCTCTAGTCCTTGGACTTAACATAATTTTTCTATCGGATCTTTCTTTTCTCAAAAATAAGTAATCAATCCATGTTTTATGATAAATGTTTGTCTCGAGTCCTCACCGACCAAATCAACCTCTTTTTTCACTTTTTTTACATGTGAATGATTCTTTTGTCTTTTTATGAAAGCGCAAAATAATCATTTTACATGTCAAAAAATGAAAAAAACGTGTTCTGAAGTCAACCAAGGACCCGAGACCAATATTTTTTCAAAATATAGGGACGACTAAATCGTTTATGAGAAAGAAAGAATTCCATAGGAGAATTTGATTAAAACTAGGGATTAGGAAGTAATTTGCCCAAAAAATTAACTATATTTAGGTTATGATTGTAAGTTTGAAACTGGATATTTACTGTAAAATATCCCAAACTCGTTAACCTGTCGTTGTCAGTCTCTACCGTTACTTTTTGAGTGGGTTAGAACTTAGAAGTCCACTGCTTTCTTTACCTTCTAAAAAAGACACGGCAACTGTTGGTTAACAAGGACTCGCTCTACTCTCCCCGCGCTCTCCCGTTTCCCTCCTCTCTCTCTCTCTCTCTCTCTCTCTCCCCCTCTCTCCCTCGTCACCAACCAGAGAGTTTCGTTCTTGTCTAATGAGTTCTCGAACTATCAAGAACGCACCGATTCTTGAAGAGCTTTGCCAACTTTCTGAGGTCTCGTTCGACTCGAATCTAGAATAGTTGGTTCGGATAACGGACTGTGTAAACCAAGAATCAACCTCCCCTCCTCGCTCTCTCCAAACCAACTTCCCCTTAGGTGGTACCCATCTTCTGAAACCGAAGCTGCCACTTTTCCAATGTCCCTCAAGAAAACGACACCACGGACAGGGAACCCCCCGGAGGTAACCCCCCCCCCCCCCCACTACGGTTCTCCTCTCTTCTTGAGCTTTACTGGGTTTTATCGTGTCCTTGTCGGGTTAAACCAAAAGGGTTTGTGCCTCTTGAAGTTTAAGTTTAAGTTTAGTGATTGTTTCGTGGGCTTGTTTGTTGTTGTTTGGGTTGGATGCAGTTGTTCTGGCCACGCGTTATGGTCCGAAAGTGGCTCAACATCTCCGCCAAGGACTCCGATTACGGCGCAGACACCGACTCCGATTCCGAACACGATGAGGGTGACCCTTCTCGCCTTGTATTTTCTTTGCTTTGAATCAATTGCTCATGTTTTATGAGGTTTTCGAGTAGAGTTTTTTGTGATACCCCGTAAAATATATATTGGCTTAAATGATTTGATCTTGACTATCCATATCAACAAGATGCACTTACTTTTCTCGCACACATTTTCAAAGACTCTAAGTTTGAGTGAGGACAAAATACGCTAGATAATGCTCGTGGTTGTCTGTGGATACAGTAGATCAGATCACGGGGCGTTACAATTTTTGTTTTATGTTTGATCATTTAGTACTCCAATGCTGTTTTTATCAATGAAAATGTGGAAAGAAAGCTTGGTATGTGGTTGGATTTCGAAATGTCGCCCTACTGACCATTGATTCAGCACTCACTTGGTGTTGTTTTGTTTGTTTTGATTTGATTTGGTGGCACAGATTCTGGTGAGAATGAAAAGGATGCTCGACCCGGACCAAGGGACTATTCTCAGGTTGATCCTAATGGTACTGCATTCCATTACTTTGATTATTCCTCTTTGTTCTTTGAACTTGTGCTCTCACAACTGTTTAGCCTGATTGGGGGATGCTTGTTTGGATTTCAGAGTTTCTCCCCAAGCATAGGAGAAGGAAGTCGGAAACCTTTCGGGCTCAGTACATTAACAAAAAGGAAATCAGGTCTGTGTTTCCCAAATCTGCTCTTTGGTTGTTGTACTGGTGCTGCTTTTATTAGCCGAGCCTGTTGGATTTTTGTTCGGGATGTTCGATGTATAATGTTTGCCCTTGTTCGTTTCGTTTAGAATATGTGTTGCCACATGGAATGTCGGAGCAAAGCTTCCACCTGACGACCTAGATATCGATGTCTGGATCGATAAGGATGAGCCTGCTGACATCTATGTACTTGGGTAAGGTTTCCATGTAGATTCCGATAAGCTGCTCATTTAAATACATTGTTCATAGAACATATTATCTCAATTACGTAGCCAATGTTCCATATGTAGTCTGCAGGAAATCGTACCACTAAATGCTGGTAATATTTTCGGCGCTGAAGATGGTCGTCCTGTTCCAAAGTGGGAAAACATCATTAGAGAAACGCTCAACAGAGTTCAGCCGGCAAGGGCCAAGGCTAAATGTTACAGCGATCCCCCTTCTCCAACCAAGTTTCGGCCATTGGATGATCTGCCAGATATAGAAGAGGAATTGCTACTGGAAAGTGACAGTGATATCGGTGAGGAAATCCATCCATTGGATGAAGTTTCCTGTAGTTTCGACGAATTCAACGACAAAATTTCTCAAGGTGACACGGAATTAAATTTGCCAGTCGTAATGGATTCGCGGGGGCAATATTCTTCTGCAAAAAATTTGGACAGAGTAAGTTGCTTTCGATCAGAGTTCTCGTCCTCTCTGTCTACAGCACCTGCGGCTGAAAACAAGGGAAAGCTAATCAGGATGCTTAGCGCTACGGAGAGGATTGGTTTGAGCTGGCCGGAGGCTCCGTTGGATTTACTATCTCAGCCTGTCTTACTGAGACCAAATTTGATTAAATCATCTAGACCGTTTAAAGCAACCAAGTCTCTTGGAACATACAGTTCTTTCAAGTCAATTGACATACAATCCGAGTTAGCTTTGCTAGCCGAGATAGATCTCAAAGCCCTTATGAAGCATAAAAGAAAGCCTCCATATGTGAGGATTGTAAGCAAGCAGATGGTTGGAGTTTTTCTCACTATATGGGTTCGTAGGAGCTTGCGCAGGCATATTCAAAACCTTAAAGTGTCGACCGTCGGAGTCGGCGTTATGGGCTACATTGGAAACAAAGTGAGTTTTTCTTCTAACCAGTCTATATGTCTGAATTGGATCACTATCTTTTGATTCTTCGGTAAGTATGACTGTGATGAAACTTTTCAGGGATCGATATCAGTCAGCATGTCGGTACATCAATCCGTTTTCTGTTTCATATGCACCCACCTGACATCAGGTGAAAAAGATGGAGACGAGATTAAAAGAAACACCGATGTCCATGAAATACACAAAAGAACTCAGTTTCGTGCACATTCTGCAGTCGGGCTTCCGAAAAGCATCCTCGATCACGAGTAAGTAGATGGCACTCCGTAGTTTACAACTTTATTCAGTTAGTCTCCCTGGAGTTAGGCCTCTCGCTTCTTTGTAAAAGCTTGACTAGTTCAATCACAAACAGTAGCATGTCTAGCTCGTATTTTCTCTCTTTCGGTTATGTTCTGGTTTAGAACAAAGCTGATTCACCATCGGGTTTACTTATTTTTCTGCAGGAGGATTATTTGGTTGGGGGATTTGAATTATCGTATCAACCTGCCATATGATGAAACATGTGAACTTATTTCGAATGAGAACTGGTCAGAGTTGGCAGAGAAGGACCAGGTTGGTATAAACTGTTGTGGTTACATATAGGCTGGCTGTGGGATGTTTACTAGAGCCAATAAGAGCCTGGTGCTGTCGAATACTTTTTGTTAGCTTACGAATCCTTGTCATCACTAAATGTCTATTATGCAATGTTCATTTTCTAGTAATGAAGTGAACAATTTGAATATAGTTGCATGTTTTAAGTCAATGTTTGATTGCACTAGAATTTCATTTCTTTGTGGATTTCATTTCAAATCCTTACATGATCATGTTTGGTTGGATCGTGGATTCGCAATGAATTCCAAGGACAACCAAACTAGAAACAGTTTGTACAAAAGCTTGACTAATAATGGTCGTGCTTATAGGAATTTTCATATCCTACCCAAAACCTTGAGGTTGTGGGCAGGTGGATCCTCCCACCTTATAAACCAACTCATCTCACCTGCAACTTCCGATGTGGGACACTCTCCAACAGTGCTTTGTCATGACAGCTTCTACAGGAACAAAGAGAAGGTGGTGCTTTTGATGGATGGTCCGAGGGTACATTAAATTTCCCACCAACATATAAGTATGAGATAAATTCCGAAAGGTACCGTGGAGAGGATCCGAAAACTGGGAGGCGTATTCCATCGTGGTATGTTTCATGTTGAATATTTCGTAAAATGGCCACTTCTTTTGTCATTTGTCCTAATCCTTTTGTTTTATGTTAATTTTTAAGGTGTGATCGGATTCTTGTATATGGAAAAGGAATGAAGCTTTTAAATTACAGGAGATCAGAACTAAAACTTTCCGACCATCGACCTGTGACAGCAACTTATTTGGCCGAGGTTGAGGTATTCAGTGCAAGAAAGCTACAGCGGGCACTGACATTCACTGATGCAGAAATCGAAAGTGAAGAAGTCATTGCAGATTTGACATTAGATTCTGGAATGAGCATCTTGAGATTGGACCCGGTGAGTTCTCTTGCACTTGCTTTGGTCATAATAGTTTTTGTGGATGGAATGCTGGTAAAAATGTTGATTAGCAATGTCAAACTGGATGAAGAATCTTAGCTCTTACGAATATTTAGATGGACGGTGGACTTTTTAGTGCAACTTTAGTCTTCAGGTCAACAGGAAGAAAGATGGTGTTGCCTGGATCACAAACTCTTTTCACTTTTGAAACCGATCTCTTCGAAGCATTCTCAAACCGTGACCAGAGCCAAAGACATAGTTCCAAAGTCCTGATAAATCTATGCATAAACTATGTGTCGATAGTCAGTCGAAAATGTTTGTACGTGTTTCAATGCAGTCCAGTTTTTTGTTAAATGGATTATCACAGTCCAGTTTTTTGTTGTCTGATGCAGGACATTTCACGTTGGCAACCTTGAGGAATCACCACAGATATCTGACCAACTTGATGGCACTCATGATAGTACTTCATCTTCTCTATTACATGCATCCATCACATTTTATTTCACATCCACGATGCTCGCCGTGCCATCTGGTTCGCGGCGACTAGCGTGTCGATTCATCTCAGTTGTGTATGTGTTTGTAAGTCTATATAGATAGAATGATTTGTAGCAGAGCGATCCTACAGATAGTTTCATGAGGACGATGTTAAGAAAAGGCACGATAGTGAAGAGGTTCTCACTTATTGGGATTTTTAATGAACTGTTCGATCCTTACCTGCAAGAATGTATAGTATTTAAATATCCGACGGCGGCTAAAAGACTCTGATACGTTATCTACTAGATCGTAAATGGTATTGGTATATATAATATGTATCGAAAAAATTTAAATGGATGTTACCACAGTGGTATGTGAAAAGAGTGTCGAAAGACGGTAGCATTTCTGCAATACCCAAATCGGATATAGGTAAGTTTACGTTAGTTATATGCGATTTAATAAAATAAAATCATGGAATGAAGAAAAATTAATTCTATCTTTAATTACAGAAAATTCAAATAATTTACTTAATTTTAATATAATTTACAGAAATCAATAATTACAAATAATACGTCATGTAAACGTAAAATGACGTACCGGATTGTTTGTGGACTGTGCAAAAAAAAAAGCGTGCAAAGTGCATTGAGAATTATAGCTTTGTTTTTCTTCTTAAGAGGGACCTACAAATCCACCAAAAACTTGATGGATAGAAAATAAATTCAACATTGTGATGGTTGTCAAAAATGGAAGGATCGAAAATGTTTCCAAAGCTGCATTTCTTTCAAAAAGTTGAAGACAATGCAATTGTAGATGTTTTTACTTTCTAGGGCTGTTGGCGTGGAATGTACATGATGATGGTGTCCGGTGTTGTTGATTTTTTACAATTTTAGTCTATTTTTTGTCATTTTATAATCATTTACAGTCATTTTGGTAACTTTACAGTTGTAGAATTAGCAGAATATCTTAAACTAGTTTTTGTTAGTTAGATTGTTTGAGGGGAATAAAAAGACAGCACGCATTAACAAAACTATTAACAAAATTCTCAAAATGGGTAACAGCTTATCCATTTTGGAAAATTTATTAAATTGCTACAGAAATTTGTAAATTTTGTTATTCAAAAAAGAGAGCAAATACCATGATAACATTTTATTTTTCTAAGGCAAATGTCCATGGAATTGGTAGGGAAATGGTTTTTAATTGAATTGTCCTTTGGTCCTTGTCAAGAAAGTGATGGGAATGTACAGATTGAATGATATGAGAAAGGAAATCTAGAAGAATGTCAGGATGTTCCTCACCGATAACATGCCATCATGCTGACTGATATTTTATTTTGTCCTCCAAAAACTATTGACATTTGGTGGAGTTGGTGTTGGACCACTTTACTTAGTCTGCGGGCCACAGCCGAGCAGAAGAGTACGACTTACTGGATACTCCAAATCTTTTTATATTTCTGTGGGGATATACCAATTGCTGTAACACACAACAGTAATGCAAATTTAAAATTTTTAATAAATAACTTCAACGTTAAAGCCATAAGATACGCGGTAACATTAAATAATTGTAGGAAATTTTCTTAGATTTAATTTAAATGAGTCAATCTAATAGATCAAATAATAGATAGTATCAAACGTTATATACTTATAAAAGGCCCAGGGATGGTAGTTGCTTGTTATTTCATTCGTCTCGTCCTATTATGTATAATCTTGTTTATTTTGGCATTTAACAAAAAGTTTAAATTGTTCGAGAATCAAATGGATATATCATCGGCGAGTTTATATATTCTAACTATATAAAAGTAATTGTGTCAATATATAGATACGCAACCACCGCATGTATGGCCTCGCGGTCAAAACATGGGGTATGACCTTAAGCATGAGGTGGGAGCTTCGAGCTCCGTAAATCCCTACCAAGAACTGGAATTGTGGAAACAATTTAAACCCACAATTTTTTGCAAAAAAAAAAATATATAGATACGCAAAAATATCCAAACATATCGGAATTCATACTTTATAACAAGTCGAGATATTGTGTTGTGTAATTTCAAAATGTAATTTTTGTTGTTGTTATACTCGACTAACAGATGATCCTACGTAAACCCATGGGCTTCCTTGGGCTCAATGGACTCTCTTTGCATCTTTCTAATGGGCTTTCCGAATTGGGAATTGTTCTTGAAAAACAATGTCGTAAGAGAGGCCTCGCTAGAATCTAAGACCAAAGGGCTTATGAATATGGGGAGGTCAGAAATATTCATGGTCAGATCTTACCTATATAGTGTGTATTTTTTAATTTTTATTGAGTCTAGAATAGAATATGTATCTAAATTTATTTTTAGTGATAAGATCTAAGCTATGTATGACTTCGTGATTTGGAAGTAGATTTGGTTATGTACCATACCATTATAAACATTGAAATTGTTTTACTCATTTATAATGAATGATTCATTTATTTATGCTTAAATGTTTCATGTCAAAGTTTGGTCATGTACGTTTGAATTGTTTCACTCGAATGACGGTAAACGTTGAAATGGTTTGGTTATATATGTTTTGAATGATTTCACAAGATGAATTGTTTATGTTTGAATAGTCCGCTTATGTAAATTTGAATAATTTAGTTATTTATGTTTGAATGATTTTTTTTCAAAAAAAATCATGTACATAGAATGTATTGGACTGAATCCAATCTCTCATGATTTATACTCTATCTTTATCATACATTTATCCTTTAATCAATATTATATCATGGTCGGATCTTGTTATATCCAAAATTCAGAAGTATATATGACAAATTTGTAATTTGACTTTATATATATATATATATACACTGATTGACATCAATTTTAGCCAATCTCAATAACACATACTTTCTAAACATGATATTTATCTCAACACTCCTTACAAGAAAACACATGTTTCCTCTTTTCTTTTAACTATTTTTCTTGCTCCCATTTTTTTACACAATCTAATCGGGGGTTGGAAACTTGATGACGAGATCATTCACTACCTCTACATAAATAGTTTCATCAGATATAACACGTTCTTCCATATGCAGAGTAGAGTTCCGTGGCGCTGTAATGAAGTCTCAGGAAGATGTTGATGAACCATACTTCTACCGTACTTTAATTAGTCATTGAGAGAACTAACTAAATAAGAGTTATAGATTAAATATGATGTTATTGGAGAAAATCTTTACTGGCTAGGGAAATTAGTTTGTAGTCAAAACTTTCAGATTTTACAGTCATTAATTATTCTCTTAGTATTCCCAGAATTTCTTTTAATTTTTTGTATATTAAGCGGACTGACTACTGAGAATAAAATAAGCATGTCATGAGTTTTACGTATATTACAATTTTGTTTAATAATTGTTGGAAAAATAATAAATTGAATAAAGCCCAAGTTGGCCCAAGGCCCAAAACCAAAGTGCTAAGTTATGGAAAGTGGAAGAAAGGGAAAGTGTGTACCACATTGCTAAGAACAAGGAAGTTCTCCAAGTTTATAAGGAGATTTCCTTCCTTGACTCTCAACAAGTTGACCACTCCCTAGGTTGACCATCAGTTGACTTTCCGTTGACTTTTGGTTGACTTTCCGTTGACTGCGAAAGCACCGTCCGAGCACGAGCACGGGACCGGGACCGGGACCGGGACCGGACACGGGCTCGAGGCCGGGAGCGGGACCGGACACGGGCTCGAGGCCGGGAGCGGGTGCTTGGGTGCATTGAGGTGCACTTCGCACGTCGCGAGGAGCCTGAGGAGCTTTTAGTCTTTTGGAAATTTCCGGAGACGTCCGGAATCCAGATGACGAGGCGCGAATTCCAACGGCTAGTCATCCAGCAGGGTGACACGTGGCAGACCAGGTCAGGATAAGGCTGTCTCCCGAAGGGGTGCGACGGAGTGGATCAGGACAAGGCTGTCTGGAGCAAAGCCGAAGGGACACGAAGACAGGCTTATCCAGAAGGGCCTCCAGACAGAAATGTCATCGGACGCGTCCCTTCGGACATCCCAGATCCCTGCCTCCTCCAGCCTATAAATAGGCCTGTCCCCCTGCCATAATATCCATCCCAGCGACAACAGCATTCTGAGCATTGTCGACTTCTTCTCTTCCTCCGTTCTACACATAAATAGTCAGTCGAAAGTTCCGGGTATATAAGGGTTCGCCCGAAAGGTTCGAGAGTCGTGTGCAGCGATCTTGGAACCGCCCGATAGTCGTTGTATCTTGGGGACGATTGCCTTAGCCCGTACGCACTGAAATATACGGGGCAATCTCGTCTTACGGAGAAAGTGTCTAACACTTGCCTCGACTATAGCCCGATCCTAATCAAGTACTCGTATCCGTGAAACAACAATAATTAGTTAGGATTTGATTATGTATTATAGATATTTGTAGATAGTATATTACATCAGCATTCCTTTTAAATGACATATAGTTTTAGTTTTAATATCTTATTATTCATGATATGTATTATTACGATCCACAAACACTACCGAGTATAATTTAATCAAGTTATTGCAAACATGTTTTTTTGCATATGTTGTTTCTTGACTATTTCTCTTTTTCCATGCAGCTAGACATGGGATTCATTGATTCTTCAAGGGAAAGGCAAAGACTTTTTGGACTAAAATTATTCGCCGTTCCTCAATAATCAGATGTTCGTACTGAGGTGACAGACTTTATACTTTATTACAGACCATCGATTAAGTTTTGGGCTTCCAGACGATCTTCAAGTATCAAGAAGGAACGTATCCCTCTAGTAGGAGATCGTTTGGACACCTCGACGAATTCAAGTATTGAGAACCGAACTCAGGGATTGTATTGTGTAGGATTTTTTTGATAAGATCCAAATTTGTAAGATTTTTCTGAATATTTAGTTTTGATATTAATTTTTTATTCCAAGATTTTGTTTCTATGACATAAATTTTTTAATGTAATGAGTGATATTACTTGGATTAATGAATATTCTTTATTGTTATCATTAAGAATAATTTTGTATTTAACAAAATTTTAGATTGTACTATTACACATATGAAATAGAGAACTTGATTAAATGTTCAATCATGTAGTGAAGTTACCAAATATAGAACGGGATAGTTAAACTAACCAATTCTGTTAAATATACTCATGTCCCATATTTTTAGTACTGTCCAAAATACGTACCAAACACACTTTGTTTGGAGTAATAAAGTATATTTTTATTTAAAAAAAAGGCCATAAAACGTGGTCGGAAAGAAAAGTAACACAACAAAATTGAATGATCTTATAAAAACTTGCTCAAGTATTGATTAATATGATCGACAAGTTGAGGATGGAACCATATACGGCAAGAGGCAAGCAATTTCAAGAGAGCGTAGATTGAACAAGAGCTAGATCTAAATTACGTTGTTAGATGTCATAGCAAGTCAAAATTTCATGTTTTCCAATCAAGGTGATGGCATTAGATTGTCAAAATTTCATGTTTCCCAATCAAGGTGATGGTATTGATTGATTGTTTGTGCCATGCCATCAAGCTGGGAAAGTACATAATCCACTTTTTGGCAGGAGATCTCTTCAGATATCATGCGGTTGTAGTCGCACTTCTTAAATAGATGATATTGGCAAGCGTTTTTTTAATCTCTTTCGACAAGGTGAATTGAATATTCTTGATCATTTGCATGAAATCGCGATAGTGGTTTTTGATGACTTCATTCCTGAGTCCCACTAGGCTTCTGAGCTCTCCCACTGGCTCAATCCCGCAATTTCAACTATTCTTATTTTCGAAAAAATAGAACTATACAACAATATAGACACTCAATAACAATTACTAATCACCATTACATAGACAGAGATAGAATTCTACAACATTGAAAAATTTAATTTTGCTAAAGTACATATTTGAAGCTATTAACAATAATCATAATGTATATACATCTATATGCATATTTATGATTGTTGGCAATTTATGATTGGCCCAAAATAAATTAATGGCCAATTATTACAAAAATACAAAAGTAGGTAAATGTCATTTTCACTCCTAAATTATTTAAATGAACAATTGTTACTAAAATACAAAAGTAGGTAATAATTATTACAAAATTACAAAATTAGGTAATAATTTGATAAGGACTTAATTGTTATAAAATGAAAAAGTTAGGAGTTGGAAAATGACATTTGATAGGGATGTTTCCCTATAAAAGGAAACTCCCTGGTGGCCATTTGTTAACGAACCGACACTCCCAGAAATACTCTGAAAAACGGAATTCTCGGTTTAGTCATTGAGAATTCCGGTAGATAGACGAATAGGTTCATTCGTGGAACCCGGGCTCCGATTCGTTTCAAACATGATCGGGCTTCAACCAGCAACTCACCAAGAACATTCCTGGACTTAGTATGCACACGCTACAAGAGGTAACTCGATTTTATCTCTTTAATTTGCGTTTAAATGTGCATGTGATTATTTGCGTGATTATATGTTAATTATGCCTAATAATCCAACAATTGGTATCAGAGCATGGTTTTTACATGTTCTTGATGTTGTATGATGGTTTAACTTGATTAATTATGTTGATTATCGAGTTGATCATGTTTGAATTTAGCTCAGATTGTTTTTTGGGCGTTTTTGTAAATGTTTTAAGTTGACCGAGCACCAAATCGGATATTTGTTGTCTGTTGGGCCAATTTGCATTTTTCGCGCGAGTTTTGGGACCAAACTGTAATTTTCTGTTCCCAAATTCGAAAACCCTAGCCTGTTTGGGCGATTTCGAACGAATCATTCCCAACCAATTTTCGGCCAATTCCGGCCGTTTCGAAGTTGGATACCCGTTTCAAAATGTTCCTCTTACCTTTCCGAACACATTGATACTCGTTTCGTCCATCGCCATCGCCGGAAAATTAAAATCCGAGCACTAGAAGCTCGGAGCTCCGTCGGAGGGAGAAGTCCTCCGCGAAGCCGAATCCGGGAACGATGACCGGTGAGCTCCATACGGCCGTGACCGGGAGGTCACGGCGAGTCGATTCCGACCGGTGGTGTCGGACGACTCGCCACCGTGAGTGAGCTGTCGAAGGTGGTGGCCGGCGGGTCTTCAGGGGGTGAGAGAGGGTTCGGGGAGAGAGGAAAGAAGAGAGGGGAGGGAATGGAATGTCGGGGGCATTTTTGGTATTTCGTGTTTTCGCGAAAAATCTTAAATACTCGGATGGATTTTTACACTTCGGTCACTGTGGTTTTAAAATGGATTTTACATTAGTCCTTCCTGAGAGTTTTTCATTCAAATTAAGTCACGAATTTCGAATAAAATTTGTTTTTTAATCCTAATTCGGTACTGTTTGGTTAAATTGAATTTCAAACTGATCCTTTCGAGGATGTTTTAATTCAATGGAGTCCTAAATTTTGATTTAAATTTGTTTTGAATCTTAATTTGGTACTGACTTGATTTAATTAAATTTTAAAATTGGTCCTTTTGGAATTGATTTAAATTTAATTAAATCCCAAATTTGATTTAAATTCGTTTTAAGTCATAATTTGGTACTATTTTGTTTTTAATTGAATAAATTTGTTTTATTCGATTAAAATACAAAATCATTTATAGTTTTTTTTTTAAAATATATCTGTTTTTTTTAAAAAAGATCTAAATGAATTTTTGGAATACGTTCCGAAAATTACTAGACATAGCATAATTCACACGATAGATCATCGGAAGATTGAAAATTTAATTTTCAATCTTATTTTTGGGAAATATGTGATTTGACCCAAAAATTATTTGGCATTAGTTGCTAGATAACGATGTCTACCTGGAGTTATCCGAACATTGACACTAAGTCTATCAGATTTTGTGTAATGTAGAGGCGTTTATCGCCATGGATAACTAAGGATGACATATATGTGATAGATGAACATCAATACAGTGCATAAAGATATGCAAGATGCCATTTATTTTGGTGATTACATTTTTGGGGAGGATTGGTGAGCAATGTTTCGTAACTTGCTAACGATCCTTAAAATCCAATAAGGCATGAGTAGTCTTTGGATTCCCCTAGTGTACAACCATAAGATTGCTCTTGTCGTGTTTTTGAAGCATTTCAGGCACAAAGGCCTCTTAAGGGAGATGTGTCCCCCTACTGTGTTGAAGTTGAGAAACGGTTTTGAGATAACTTGTTACTCGGCTAAAGAATACACTTGTGTATTTCTTTTGGTCTTGTTCAATGGATTTTGGACTCAAGTTTGTTCACTGTGGTGAACCTTGGGAGTCCGACCATTGTATGTTAATATGTCATCCTGTCAAAGTCTAATGGAAATGATCCAAGTGTGGATCTAGATTCTCAGACTTAAACTCCAGGATACCTTTCTAGGGTTTGATGTGTGATTAGGTTTGCATTGTCTAGTGTATTTCCCTTGTATATACTCTGTTTTAAGGGAACACTTTTGCACAATAGGTTGTGTACCTTTTTTCTGAGTTTGTTTGTACTTTTGTTTGTACAACCTCAGATATGTGTAAAAATTTGTAACAAATTGTGTATTTGTTACTTATGTAATAAGTTTTACACTTATTATATAACTGTATGCTTACGTTTTTTGTATGCGTGTTTACGTACAATTTCACTACATGAATGAATAAATTATATTTATTTTATTCATGTGCCACTTGAGTTTACTATATGTGAACTTTTAGTGACCTTAGTTGGAGATTAAATCTTGAATGGTAATGGGAAGCACACTAGCGACCTACTTCGATTTCGAGACTAATCAAAGACTATGTGTCATTAAAGTTATGAGATTATAGTAAACTAGTTCATATTGCCTAAATCAAATTTTTGATGTGTTCTTGTATTTTAAATTCCCTATAGAGATGTCAGTTTGTTCTAGAGCATGAAAATCTAGTACATGTTTGCAGAACAAGAGGTTCTCGAGCTAGTACATATGATTTTGTTAGACCTGATATAGGTAACACTACACCACATAAGCGTGATTGTTATGCTTATGCTATTTGGATAGAAAGAACTCTGTTGCATATTTGATATTGCTGAGTTTTATGATGGATGAAATCACAAGGCAATTTCGTGTTTATGAGAACACGAAAGAACTTTGGGATGCCCTCAAATTAATATTCAGGAAGCTTTTTGTCAAAGCTTTGTACTTTGACGATAAGGTTTAATGCCTTTAAAAAGCATCATAATATTCCTATATGGAAATATTTGAGGATGATGTCCATTATGATTAGTGACATGGCTTAGGCTGGTCACGTACTTAGCAATGAGCAACAGATTCAAGCTATTATCCGTTCCTTGCCTCCAAGCTGAGAATAGATGAAGTTGAACCTTACTTATTTCTAATTACTTAGTAACATTTGAGGATGTTGCTAGGTACCTTGAGTTGGAAGAAGATCATCTTCTTTCTACAAAATCTTATCTCGAAGCAAATTTGATTAGTTAAAATAGCTCCGAGAATAGGAATATAAGGTGGAAAAGAAAAAGTAAGGGTTCTATCCAAAAGTTGACAACTTAGGACCCCAAAGTAGATAACTCCTGGTCTATAAAATGGACATTTTAATATTTCTAAGGTGAAATATTATAACTGTCAAAAGAAGGGATATTTTGCATAAGGTTGCAAAATATCTAAGTAGGTACATTTAAACTCTACTGTGTATGAGGTTAATGTATCTTATTAGACCCTCCTTATTGAATCGTATTCTATGTGAATGATAGATTCATGAGTAATAGACCAATTAAGCTAGAGATCATGGTTCATTAGCTGAATATCGACAGTTGTCGATTGGAATAGAAACCATTTTGTTGGTAACAACTTGTCTGTGGATGTAAAAGGTATGGGCATTTGTAGATTACACCTTCGTGGTGGACCTACTCTCCTTTTGCATGACATGTTGTTTGTTCCAGATATTCGAAAGAACCTAATTTCTGTATCTACTTTGATGTCTTTAGGTTTTCATTGTTGTTTTAAAATGACATTGTTAGGTTGTATTTGGATAATTCTTATTATAGCCTTGGATATAGATCGAAAAGTTTTTTTTATTATGGATAGTGATCCTAGTAAAAGTTACTCATTTGTCACTAGTTTAAACTCATCGGAAGATGATATTAAGCTGTGACATTCTGGACTAGGCCATGTGCGCCAAGATCGCTTAAACTGTCTAGCTAAGGCCGGACTGCTAGGTAAAGTAGAAAAGTCTATCTTACCTAGAAGCATTTCTTGTCTAGAAGGAAAGAGTACAAGAAAACTTTTTGATACTAAGGCTATAGCAAAAATTTCTATTTCAATTAGTCTACTCTAACATATGTGGTCAAATAGATGTGAGGGCAGCACATGGTGCATACTACTTCATCACCTTTATTGATGACTATTTGTGATGTAGTCTGATATACCTGATTTCTCACAAGTCAGAGGCATTAAGTTGCTTTATGACATACATGAATTTTGTTGAGAATCAGAAGGATAGAAAGATAAAGGCTTTGCAAACTGATCGCGGCCGTGAATATCTTTCTGATGAATTATAAGGCACTTTATGTAATGAAAGGAATTGAACATTAGCTGTACATTCCTTGAACATCCCAATAGATTGGGGTTGCTGAAAGAAAGAATAGAATCTTTCTTGACATAGTAAGATCTATGATGGCAGAGGCAAATTTGCCAATATGGAGATGTGCTCCTAACTGCTACATATGTTCTTAACCATGTACCCTCTGAAATTGTTGCTACCATCCCTTATGAAATATGGATAGATTGGAAGTCCAATTTATCCTATTTTAAGCCATAGGGGTGTGTGTCCTATGTCTATTCTACCTCAAGTGTTTTCGGTAAATTAGGACCGAGAGGTAGAAAAAGTATCGTTATAAGGTATTTTGAAATATCTAAAGGATACAAGTTCATAAGTGAACTGGACAACGGACAAGTAATAGAATTTGAATCATATAATGTCATATTTTTGGGGAATGAATTTCATACTGAGAAAGGTTAGTGAAAATCTTGATCTCTATGAAATAGTTAAGTCAGAGCCTTTTGGACACTTCTTCCGAGTGGGAGAATTGAGACAGAAAGTTATGACTTTCCATCTCAACATGGTCCGGAAGAAAGTCATCTTAGTCCTGAAAGGCTTATAGTTCTCTATCCCAGTGGGAGTAAGGAACTTCTGCCTAGTAATATTACAGTTTCTAGATATGATAAATATATGAGAGATATTTATCAGAATCAGGAATTTTATAGGTCTAGTAGAACTTGCATACCACATCAACGATTTGATATCGAAGGTGAGGCTAATGTATACTTGGTATCACTAAAAAATATTGGTAATCCAAGTAAAGTTCTTCTAACCATTATTCAGGATAAAGATGAGTCAGAAATATATCTGGTGCTCTGTCATCTCCATAAAAAGTTGAGTAGATTAATGAAATAAAGGAAGAAATGTCTTCCATGACCAATAATTAGGTTTAGAATCTAATTAAACTACCTAAGAGACGTATGACTATTGAGAATAAATAGATTCTCAAGGTCAAGAGCAATTCAGACAGTATTATCGAAAGATACTACGCTTGTCTAGTTGCATAGAGTTTCAAACAATAGGCATGGATAGTCTATAAGAAGACTTTTGCTGTTGTTGTTTGTTCATGTCTGTTAGGGTCATTTTGGCTATGATTGCTAACATGAATCTAGATTTACATCATACTGATGTTTAGACTGCTTTTCTCTGTAGAGAATTGGATGAAGTAATCTATATGATTGAGCCTGAGGGCTACATCCAAAAAGGCTGCAAATAAAAGGTTTGCAAATTGAATTATTCAATTTATGGCCTTGAGCAATCATCTAGATGGTGATATATTCGTTTTCATAATACTATCATGGAAAATGATTTTATTATGATTCACGAAGATCACTGTATATATGTTAAGCAATCAGGTAAGATATTTGTCATCATCATTTTGTATGTTGATGACATACTCTTGGCTATAAATGACATAGGACTACTTGTCGAAATCAAAGCTTGGTTTTCTTCCAACTTTGATGTGATAGGCATGGGTGAAACTGATTACATACTCGAAGTTATGATTTTGAGGAATCGTTCGAAGAAGACAATGTCTCTTTCATAAGAGACGTATGTTCGTAAAGTAGTAGAATAATTCAATTGTGATCATAGTAATCCAAAGTATGTCCTATTAGTGAAAGGTCATAATTTGTGCAAGGATTTGTATCCAAATATAGCTAAACAAATAAGGAATATGGAAATGATTCCCTGAATCAATATATTTTGTTGCCTGATGTGTGCACAATATTGTGTACGCAACCTGATATTTGCTGTGCTATTAGCATTTTAAGTAGATATCAATAGAATCTAGGCAATGCTCACTAGAAAGCTGTCAAGGGAATTTTAAAATATTTGAATGCTACTATAGAATACTCATTGTGAGTATTCTGTAACAACCAAGTTGTTATGGCTTCTGCAAAGGATTCGTGTTTCTATTGCAGGGCTAAGTGTAGAGTTGGGAAACTCTAAAAGGTTGTGTGTGAAACATATATCTATGCTAGATATGGTTGTAGACCATATGACCAAAGCATTATCTCGAAAAGTATTCGAGAAATATGTGAAGTCATTATGTTTACGACAGTTTCATTAATAAATAAGAAGTTTTGTTTTTGGCAATATGAACATCTTGAGTAACATGTCAGATAGAGAAATAGCCCACTCACACGAGTGTTTACCTCAGTGGGAGTCAAATATATTGATTCTTGATTGAGATGAGGCAGCTGTTGGATATTTTAGATGTGCAATATCCTACGGCGGGAATGCCGTCTTGCTATGAGAGCAAGATTAGTTATGGGATGTAATAATGAGTTATTACATTTGGATCTTCTGTAATCCATATGATAAGTATTAAGTGGAACTTATCATACCTTCTGTCTTGAAGCCTAAGGTTAAGCTGTGGCTATGACTTTAGTATGGTGTTGATTGACATGTGTTCCTATATAATGGAATTCATACCATAACATGAGAATGAGTATCTCATGTGCTGTTCGACCATCGAATGGGATAAATGTTTATTGATTTCACAATCCCTGGTGTGAGACCGCGTTTCGTGAACTGTGGTTCTCGATCTTTGCCCTTAAGATCCTAAACATATTCTGGAAGTGTGATTCAGTGCTGCTAGCTTAGTTAGTCCATGAAAAGGTCATGGCATATTGATTCGACCTGGCAGGGCTAATTAGAAAAGCAGGCTGAATCATTATGGAAAGAATATAGTTAAGGGAGAAGGAACTCTGTTCATCACATTTCGAGATTCGTTGTCCAGGTGCACCAATTGTATTGAAAAGTACAATAGTGGACACGAATAAAATTGTTTGAAATCATAGTGTGAACAATGGAATGTGATATGAGTCCTGGGGTGAAAGCACACTTTATTATATGTGAGATGTCGAGATGCTACTATTCAGTTAGCTCGTGTATCGGTGCTTCTGAATTTTAGCTTAACATACTCGACGTGTGCTGGTCGCACGAAATCCTATATCGTTATCTGTACATTATCGACTGTGGTCGATGATGAATGAGTGTTATTTTTGGGTTTTGGGCCCAATATGCATCCATTGTTGATGGTGTTCAACAATGAATGAGTGGGAGATTGTTGGCAATTTATGATTGGCCCAAAATAAATTAATGGCCAATTATTACAAAAATACAAAAGTAGGTAAATGTCATTTTCACTCCTAAATTATTTAAATGAACAATTGTTACTAAAATACAAAAGTAGGTAATAATTATTACAAAATTACAAAATTAGGTAATAATTTGATAAGGACTTAATTGTTATAAAATGAAAAAGTTAGGAGTTGGAAAATGACATTTGATAGGGATGTTTCCCTATAAAAGGAAACTCCCTGGTGGCCATTTGTTAACGAACCGACACTCCCAGAAACACTCTGAAAAACAGAATTCTCGGTTTAGTCATTGAGAATTCCGGTAGATAGACGAATAGGTTCATTCGTGGAACCCGGACTCCGATTCGTTTCAAACGTGATCGGGCTTCAACCAGCAACTCACCAAGAACATTCCTGGACTTAGTATGCACACGCTACAAGAGGTAACTCGATTTTATCTCTTTAATTTGCGTTTAAATGTGCATGTGATTATTTGCGTGATTATATGTTAATTATGCCTAATAATCCAACAATGATACACTATTGTTATCATGTATTTACTCAAAGTGATTATTAATATACAAATATCGTTCAAAAAATTTAATGCTCAATATTATATCTATATGACGTACTATTGAAATAACTCAACTGACCGAAAAAGGAGATCAGACTAGTGGCCAGTCGTCAGAAACTCCCAAACTTTCCAATTATTTTGTAAATTAACTAAATTTAACTAATTTTTCCATGCATTTTTAGCTTTCCCTCCAATAGTTTTTCTTTTTCACTACATCAAGCTTCACGTTTTTCCGTTAGAAAAATTCTTCAATACATAAAAGACCAAAGGCGACTCAACGATTAAAATGCGAAATTGGTAAATTGTATTAAAACGCGAAAACAAAAAATTACAGGTATTTAAGCATAGTTTGGTTGCCTTCATGCCTATAACACACAACGATTATAACTACCCACGACAATTTTTCTAAAATTCCCACGTGCTGACATGGCAACTCATTCTTGACAACCAATTCCCTCTCGCCGCATGGATAAGGCAGCCAGCTAGACCCGCCCGTCTCTTTAACCAAACCACCAGTCGTCCGCCTTTACGCCCCCGACACAACATAATTCCCTCGAATCTCAAACACCCCTGTATTTCTAATATCAATTCCGGACTTCCTTCCCCGTTATTGTTGGATAAACGGGTTGTGGTCATCTCATCAGATACTCGCCGAGGGCCAATACCGACCAAAACTTCGATCGTTTAATTTAAGTTGAAGAAACGAAACATTAAAAGGTTAAAAGGGCCATCGCAAAACTGAATCTATAAGCATACAAGAGCAGCGTCATTACAAAATTGTGAACTTTGAGCTAGAATGAAACCCCACCAATACCATAGAAGACAACATGCTCCCTAAACCCAACATTACTCATCTGTGTAATTCTGCAAGGACAAAATTATTGGATGGTTGCCATTTGCAGCACCTGCATCCTTTCCCGAACAAGAAGAGATTACAATCGCCCGCATTACAGTTACGATCCATAAATGTGTCTGTGGACCGGAGCAGCCTCCAGATTCTTAACCACGTCCATCCAAGGTTTGTCCATGATCAAGAGAGAACCATCAGAAAGATGTCCAATAAACAAAACAGGATCCCGAAACGCGACAAATTCAAAATTTCTCTTAAGTTTGGCATCCGTTTGATACTCTTTAAGTTTGCGCTTCGATTGCTCCGATTTCCCATTAACTGGAGAAGCTTGAATTCTTTTTAATGGAGAAAGGTGACCGTTGATGGTGTCTTCCTCTCTATCAAGTGGCAGTCCAAAATCAATCAAGCACATTGCCCTAGAACATAGATAAAACCAAGCCATGTAACATCATTATAAATTTGAGAGCTTAACTCAAAATAGTAAAGAACAAAAAATGAGTCATCGTGCAATGTGTATCTATAAAAAGAACCAACAACAATCTTTGAATCAAAAAAAAAATATATCAATATCGGCGAATAACGAGAGTTCAAAAAATCTACATCATTGTTCTCATCACTCTCTTACAAACATGAAATGTTATTAAGGAAAAAGAGCTCTTGATGGAGACTTCTGACATAATTTGGGAAGTCTATTCTTTTGCATTGAAATCAAACTCATGATCTTACATATAGCTAGCAAAAACCAAGAGAATACACTAAACTAAGAGCCAAATCACATCTGCAATGTAAGGCTTTTCCAGTCTCGTAGTCACTAACATTAACCATTAAGGAAGTTGTTTTTGTACTTCCAAGTAAAAAGGCACAATTTACTTCAATGTATGAGAAGGCTATATCTGGCACTGATTCAAGACAAATTGCCAATTCTTCATGCAAGTTTCTTCTGCAAATAATTCATCATGCAAATTTGACAAGTCTCTTGAATTTATTCTTCTGCAAATAAAGCATGGATCATAACTACCCTAGAAAGTTTAGGCATCAAGAACTACAACCATCAACGTATGAGAAATATAATTAACAACAGGAATCAAATGGAAAAAAAGATGGGAAACGCAAACCTCGCGCTGTTAACGATAACAAGAGGTGAATAAGATGATGGTAAGAAAGACATTCCGATGACCTCCCCAGGGAAATCCTGGTATCTCTGAGGTAAAGCAAAAGTATGCCGCATGAACCAATCCCCCAACTTTTTTGCCTCAATATCAAAGGAAAAAAATTGATTTGAAGAGGTGGTGACAACGAGAACATTGTTGTTTTGAGGAGAAAAACCTCCAGCAGTAACAGAGGCACCATCTAATCTGGATATAAAACAGTGTTGCCTGTTCAAAAGCACTTTGATGTCAGCCAACCACAACTGTTCATTTTAAACAGACATCTAAAATAGCACCTCAAATAAACAAATTCAATGATCTATTTGTAACGTAACCAGCACGGATTTGTCATGAATGCAATAAACTAATTAGAAAGAAAGAATTAGCACCGTTGTTTCTCTAGATTGAAAACATATATGTCTCCAAAACAGTTAACTGCTGCCAGCCACTGTCCATCGCCACTGGTAATCATCTTGGTGATTGGGGGTTCATTTGATGGCTTCTTGCAGTCATTTTCATCACAGCAAGGAGTAAAAATGTGGACTACCTCTGAGCTCCCCAAATTCACTACCTACAGAACGAAAGAGGGAACGATCAAGTTCAACATAAAACTGAGATGATTGGGAGTTGGATGGAGAAAAATGCAAGAGTAACTGCAAAAAATTTAAGATGCACCAACAATCTCGATTATTTTTTCATTCAGAAGAAGAAATTGATCAAAAGTGGGTCAAAAGATCACATTAGTACAAGAAAAACCCATATCACTGAGAAAACAACTGCCACTCTGAATCAAGTGGGAAGGGGCAGGGAATAGCAACTTACATATATCATTCTGTCATGTCCTGCTACTAATAAAAGTGAAGAGTCATAATTGAAGACCATGGAATGAGCAAACGGTAACTTCTGTGGAAGTTTCATTTTGTTAACAGTCCAGGCGCTTTTCCCTTGAAGCTTCTTCAACTGAAACAGGTTTACTCTAGCATGGTCTGAGTATGCAAATAAGCTCCCTGTATTTGAAATTATGCTGCAAATGATTTTTCGAGCTGCTTTAGTTTTAATTCGAGCTAGCAACTCTGTGGTTGCACGACCTCTTGATGGTCCTGGACCGATATCAGGCAAGTGCTCATTCTTTGCACGAACACAGAGCACATCTAAGGAATAAGATTTCTGAACTAGAAGCAGAGACTGCTGATTAAATACGGTATTCGGAACCAACTGAATTGGTAATCTTTGAGGAGCAGGACAGATATCATGGGGAGAGAACTTAGTAAATTCCTTGGCAGAATAAGCAAAAAGCTTTGTATCATCACCAGCAGAAATAAGCATGGGAACTCCCAAGCGTGCCCATTTATGATAGCTGAAATCAATTGGCTTCTTTTTTGACCGCAGCCGTTTAGCTTTTTTGTCAGGTAATGGATCTGTATCAAGCAACAGGGTCTAAAGGTGATGAAGTAATAAGAAGGAAGTTGTGAGACAACAAATGTCCATTTAAGACAGCAGTGTTTGCGCTGCTGTCTATTAGGTCATTAAAGTGAATAAGAGTATATCATAGAGAGGCACCTTCTCGGCTGATTGGTAGTGCAATTGTCAATGCTCTAACATCGTGTGTATGTGCTCTAACATAGCCAACATACACCCATTTCTTCATCGTCAAAGAACTTTCTTCATCAGCAGAATCAATAGCCTCATTACATGTTTTGTATAAAACAACCTAAAAGAACAAAGACACCAATAAACCTACAAGTATTCAAATTACCACGCCTCGTAGTCAGTGGAAAAAGATTTGACCTATTTGCTTCACAACAAAGTAATAACAGAAATG
The DNA here is from genome assembly GCA_012979155.1 of Hypericum perforatum. NCBI lineage: Eukaryota > Viridiplantae > Streptophyta > Magnoliopsida > Malpighiales > Hypericaceae > Hypericum > Hypericum perforatum. The sequence continues at coordinate 171,152 of SOPF01027300.1, read as the reverse complement.
GAATAAGGAGCATCACTAGTGCCTCTAGCTACCTATGGTCTCAAATAGGTACAAGGATGGAAGTCAAAGGCCAAAACCCCTTTTCTACAGTTATTCAAAACAAAAAGGTCTGTTATAGGGGTGCCACAAAACATAACAAAGTTAACTGTAACAAGCTAGAATGATAAAAGGAGCATAAAGCTCTACCTGACCATCTGATCCAGCGGAAAACACCCTGGTGTGACTTGGAGAAGCTGCAAGAGCATTCACGTCACCCTTGTGATATGAATGTGCCTGCAGAAGGGTCCCATACTGAGAGTCCCAAAACTGAACACTGCCAGTACTAGCTGCACTGACAAGGGTCCCGCATCTGCATTGAAAGCCCTCAAATATCAGCATCCTGGAAGCAGTGTTGCAAAATAACAAGGAATATATGCTACAAAGGCTGGTCAGCTTTTTACCTTAGATACAATAAGGACCATATACAAAAATCATTCCCACTACCCAAACCACCAAGGCCAGCCGTAATCCTGTAGATTTCTTGATTATGTTTTGCATCCCAACATCTTATAAACCTGGAAAATAACCATACCTTCAGTTAAAATCATTACATAAAACCACAGCACACATATAGATGGAGTAGAGGGTCCCTCAATGTACCTACGGAATATCAATGTACTTGTAGCAAAACATGACTAACTCACAAAACAAACTTACCCATCACTACTCCCAGAATATATCCTAGCCCCATCCGAACTCCACGTGACACTTAACATACGACCTACAGGTCAGACAATAAGGCATTGTTCTTTATACAAAATAAGTAAAGAGACAAAATAAAGGAATGGGTATCTCACCACTGACCCTTGGCAATGATTTTCGATATACCAACTCGTTCATATCAGAAACATCATAAATCCGCACACAACCATCATCACAGGCAACAGCTAAAGATGGATCCTCTTCAAATGAATTTTCATTGGGTCCATCTGCATCCGAATCATCTGAATCATCTTCACTATCACTCCAGTCATGAGCACCATTTTCACCACGGACCTTGCTTGGAACTCCTTTTGCACGATGCACAGAATTATTCTCTGCATTCATAATGGATGGCGCTACAGCCATCTGCCATATAGTGGTGCCACTTGATTCCAATAATTTCTACAAAGGGCAGCAACTTCAGTTGCCAGGCAATATAACCGAAGTTTTGGAGAAACTAAAAAAACAAAAAATAGAAGAAACAAACCTTTTGACGCAAGTGAAAAAGGTCCCACTCAGAAATGGACCCATCTATACCCGAAGACAAGAGCCTTCCAGAAGGTAGCCCATTCCGTGCGGCTTTACACCAGACCAGCGACGAGACGCGGGAGCTCGAATTCCCCTGAATCGTCTAACATCCAAAACCAAAGAGCCAAAATTCAAAACCCTAAACACAGAAGCAACTATAAAAAATGTGAAGAGCAGAGGTAGGGGCAGTACCAGCTGGCAATGCCAGCCGACGGTTCCGGGGGAGACGAGCCAAATCTCGACGGAACCGTCTTCGCGGGCAGCGGCGACTTGGGAGCCGTCGGCGCTAGTGGCTAGGGCTACGACCGGAGACGGCTTCCAGTCGATCGAACAGTTCCGGTAAACCGCTTCCAGCATTTCTCTTCCGTAGAGCCAGGCCGGAGGAGCGTCGGCGGCGGAGCGATTACGGTCGGTATGGTTTCGGTGGCTGGCTTTTAATTTAGGGTTTTACGTGGTTTGAATCTTTTAGGGCTTAAAGTTCATATATGAACCGGATTTCTGGTTGGACCGTGAGAGCACTCACTTTTTTCTCTTCGGACCATGCTATGGGTTTCTGTTTTGGTAATTATTGACTAATAAAGCTAATAAGGGCATCCGATTTACTTTTATTTTAATTTTAATTAAAAACATTAAATTTAAATTTTAAGAAAATCATAGTGGCAACATTTATCATGAAAATTATGTTTATCTTTTTTTTTCGAACATGTATCAATGGATATGATGATTATTGTGTACAATTCACAAAGAGTTTCTCAAAGACTTGGCATTAGAAAAGTCTCTTACTTATTGTACATCTCGTTTGATTGTCCAAGACTCCTTTTAGGGAGTTCGGATTTGGTGCAGGTCGTGCGTGTCCAGCACCATGCTAGACACGCGGATTCGATGGTTGGAATAGCCAGATTTGATGGTTGTATATTTGATTCGATGGTTTGTATGTATGTCTGATTCGACGGTATGGTGTGCTATGATTCGATGGTATGGTGTGTTGTGATTCGATGGTATAAAGTGTCTTATTCAATGGTTTGACATTCGATTCAATGGTTTGTATATTGTGATTCGACAATATATAAACCATCGAATCAGACATTTTATACCATCGAATCATGCATACCATACCATCGAATCACAATATATAAACCATTGAATCATGCATATCATTGAATCAGATATTTATACCATCGAACTATTGAATCAGACATTTTATACCATCGAATCATGCATACTATACTATCGAATCACAATATATAAACCATCGAATCAGATAATTTATATTGTTGAATCATGCATACCATACCATCGAATCTCAATATACAAACTATTGAATCAGACATTTTATACCATTGAATCAAGCATACCATACCATCGAATCACAATATATAAACTATCAAATCACAATACACAAACCATTGAATCGGATGTCAAACCATTGAATGAGACATTTTATACCATTGAATCAAGCATATCATACCATCGAATCACAATACACCATACCATCGAATCATACATACGTACAAACTATCGAATTAAATATACAACCATCGAATCTAGGTATTTCAACCATCGAATCCGCGTGTCCAGCATGGTGCTGGACACGTGCGACCTGCACCAAATCCACTCTCCCTTTTAGGCAAGCAATGGAAAAAAAATAGTCGACCCTTACAAGCACGTTCGTAGATTGAAGTAGTTGGTATTGCTCGTAGAATGTATGATCTGTTTTTTTTTTATCAGTTTGAATGTTGTTAATTTAAGGGTGAGAAAAAAATCAAAAGCCAACACTAGAAAAAATTCAGACTAAAATCGGACTTAAAATATATTTAGATTTGAATCAATTTTTTATTTGTAAAAAAATTAGTTATTGGTTCTCATTTGGATATTTTTACAAAGAATTACAAAGATCTAAATCAAACCCAAAGATCTAAATCAAACCATAACTTTTTCATTAGGTTAATATAATAGTGTTATCACTTGTCAGAGCTTACTCATATTTCACTGGATCCTCCTTTTGGGATGGTTGATGTTGGTGGAGATGAATGACGAACAAGTTTAATAACATGCATTAAATATTTAGTATTATAGTTATTAATTAGATATGCACGTTTTTAAAAAAGATAGAATGTTCTTTTTTGACATATTTTTTTGACATCATTTAATTCTATCGTTAGGAGTTCACTATAAAATTTGAATCTTAAATATAGGAATATGATAAAATTATAATTTATAAACGCAATTTTTGTGTAGCTCAATTTAAATATACAATTATGTTACGGTTACCGATTTTGGATCAAATCAAAACTATTTTTTTTATAGATTTTTGTCTGTATTCATAACGTATTCGGATTAGTTTGGACATAATTTTTTGTTCAAAATTATTATATATTGGATCGTTACAATTGTTGACCCATAAGTGTTAACTAGTTGCAAATTATATGGAATAGAAGAACTATGACATTGTTGTTATTATAAAAAGGTATAATTTAACACTTTGAACTCCAAAATGGACTATTGGTGAAAATTAAGGTCTATAAAACTTTTTTTTTTGTGATGAGATGCTTACAACACTATTGATGCAGTTAACTTTTTTTTTTTTGGTTAAAATTGATGCAGTTAACTTGTGCACACTTGAAAACTGGGAAAAGAAAGTATAATCTCTTTTTCTTCCGAGGAAATTGTATTAATTCCTCAGTTTGCACGGCCCGTTATAAAGGTATATCGAAATTCGAAACCCCTCATGGGCCGGGAGTTCGGGATGGGTTAGTTCTCACTATTAATTGTTTGAATTAAAAGTTATTTCGGTCAGTCTTGTTTAAATCAACAATCAACGAATCATTTATACCAAAAATTTTACATTACTCAAATTATGATTAGTTAATTAGCTGATCGTCCGGCACAATGCGATATAAACAAGAAAGCAATGAGTCAACAGTTATGTTTACGGTTCAAAAGTTTTATGTTTTAGTGGTTATTTGATCAAAGTTAGTGCCGTTTGCGTGATGTTTTTATTCGGAAAAATTTTAAGTTGGGAAGAAATGATGGAATAAAAAATATGTGAATTCGGACTCATTTTTTGTATTATTTTCAAAATTTTCCAAAGATATTAAAGTCTAAAGATAATATATTGAATTCAGTGACTAATACGCCGTTTAATCGTAGTTTTTTTTCTGTTATTACCTGTGTGCCTCAAATCGTTATCATAATGAACTATTTTAAACTAAAGCGTCATATTTCACATTTCTTCTCTAAACCTGCATTTTTTTGGATTTGGGCCTAATTCGCAATAATCACTGTGCGAGTTTGGCCTTTTGGATCCTTAACATAATATATAATATTTAATGAAATAGAAAAATATGAAATCATAATAAGTAAGAAAAGGATGGAGCTTTTTAAAAGAAAAATATATTTCTCAGGTTTAGAAATAGGAAATAGAAAAATAGAACTACAACCTCATATTGCAGAAAAGATATTAAATTTTCCAAATAAATTAGTAGGTTTAAAACAGATACAAGTCTTTTTAGGAATATTCAACTATGCTAGAAAATTTATGCCAAACTTAAACAAGTTAGTAGGACCATTAATCATTATATAGCAAAACATCAAAAAATGGTTAACAAAATTTTAATAAAGAAGATAGAGAGCTGATAAGAAAAATTAAAGATCAAGTGAGAAAAATCAAACAATTAGAATTACCCTTAACAATAGATTATATAATAATAGAATGTGATGGTAGTAAAAAAGGATGGAAAGCAGTAATGCTCTGTAAACCAAATAAATAAATAGGAAAAGATATGAAGCGCATAACAGTTTATGCTAGTGAAAATTTTAAAACAGGACAAAATTGGACTAGTTTAGACTTCTAAATACAGGCATTTATAAATGCATTAGATAAGTTTAAAATATATTTACATGATGAATTTACAGTAAGAATAGATTGCGAAGCCATATAAAATTTTAAAAAAATGAAAATAGTAAAAAGATTAACAGAACTAGATGGGTAAACTTACAAAACTTAATACAAGGTAATGGATATAAAATAGTCTTCGAACATATTAAGGAAAATAATGATAGCTTGGCAGATTTATTATCTAGAAATATTTCTAAATGGTTTAAATAATGCAGGACATGAAGAAGAGAGTTATAAAGCCAAAGGACAAAGATCCGATTAGAAGTGAAGACCTTGTTCCAAAAGAAGATCAAAAGATCACTTTAGCCACAGAAGAATAGACCGGTATTATATACTGAAATAATCTGGATATGCCAGCAACAGAAAGAGGATTTTCATCCTCAAGTTCAACAGAAAGAGAGATTCCAACTTCAACTTCAAATACAGAAAGAACTAGTTCAAAAAAAAATGGGACAAGAACAGATTAGATTTGCACTATTTTCTTATCAGAATTTCCAGATAAAGGAAATAGAAAATTTAAGCCTTTTCCAAGATTAAACATTGATAGATCACAATAGTGTCTTCTTGACAACTTGTGGCACATACAGACCTTAGGCACTACTACCACTTTAAAAGTACAGTGTCTTAATGCCTTAAGCATGTATTTCTCAGAAAATAACCAAAAAATATATAGGAAAAAATTTACCCATTATGTCATTTTTAGAGGTTTAAAAACTGGTATTTTTAACAATTTCACCACAGTAAAAAATTACATTCTCTGTGATAAACCTATTTTCGTAGGTTACCATAGTTTTTCAGAAGTCTTAGAAGAAGCTAGACCAAATTAGGATCAAACTTTTTTTTATAGAACCCGAAGAAGTTAGACAAAATTGTGATGTAGTAAGGGAAGAACCAAGCCAGCAGCAGATTAGAAAACAGAAACCGATAATTGAAAAAAGCAGATGTGTCAGTTCTAGAACCAAACAAACCAACAAATCATGTTCCTAGAAAACAAAAGGATAGAAGCAGAGAATCAAAGAAGTAAAAATAATGAAACAATTTCCCTTATGAAAAAATGATTACTAAGTTAAATGGCTCAATAGTTGAACTCAAAGAACAATTAGATGAAGCTAAATTAAAGCTTTTTAAAACAAAAGAGCCAAATAGAAGTTTTATGAATTTAAAGGCTAGAATACTTGATTTACCAACCTAGAAAATATTGCAACTGTTACGGATTCCTACAACTAAAACCTAAAGTACGCACACGAGTGAACCCTCAACAACACACCCATACGATCACGATCGACCAAAATGAAAATAAATAAAATGAAAACAAGAACACGATAACAAGATTTGGTAACCCGGTTTGACCTAATATCTACGTTCGGGGGCATACCAAGCTAGGAGAGGATCATTTTACTAGATATGACCTCTAACGCTCTTTAAAACTCAATGGAGACTAAAAAATAACTATAATCAATGAATGTTACAATGCTTATATAGAGTTTTCAATAAGTTCTAACCTAATTAGGACTAATTAGGCAAAGTAGATGTTGATTTTGGGTGCCCCAACAGACTCTGGGCATCTAGCAGACGTTGGACAAAACTTTCCGTACCCCCTCAGCGAATGCTTGGGGTCCCAGCAAAACACTCCAGCATATGCTGGGTAGTCAGCATTCATTGGCCCTCTCTGGGCCAGTTTTAAGCTTCTCTTTTCTTCCTCATACTTGCTCTGATTTCGAAATAGTTGAATCATAGGCATCCCTAAGCGACATATCAACTTTCCAAAGTACCGTTAGGCTCTATACTTTAACAATCTCCCACTTGGAGACTAACCACTTCACTTGATCTATTAACACACTACAGACCTGTCACTCGATACTCCCACGCATCCTTTCTTAGTTATTTGGTACGTCAGCCTTCAATTATTATTCAACAAGGCCAGTTGAGCCCATGTTGAGCCTTAGCTTCTCCAAGGTCACTACCTTGGTAAACATATCCGCATGATTCACTTTTCTTTCAATCTTCTCAAGCTTCAAAATCTTTTTCTCAATAAATTGCCAGATGTAATAGTACTTCAGGCCTATGTGCTTTGTTCTTACATGGAAGGCCAAGTTCTTTGCTAAATGAATTGTACTTTGGCTCACAATGTAGCCTATTTCTAGTTTGCTCCCTTCCTAACTCAGCCATGAAGTTTTGTAACCATACCATCTCCTTGCTCGCTTCTATCACTGTCACATATTTAACTTCTGTGGTTGATAAAGCAATAATTTTCTACAACTTTGATGACCAAGATATCACAGTACCTCTAAGTGTGAACACATACCCAGTTGTGTTCTTAAACCTATCATGATTATTTAATCCCAAATCTGTATCGACATAACCTGTCAGTCTCATATCTTTACCCTCAAAGTAAAGAGCTTTGTTCTTGGTACCTTGCAAGTATCCTAGGATCCATTTGACTGCGACTCATTATTGCTCTCCCAGATTGTTCATGAATTGACTCACAACTCCCATCATATGAGCTATATCAGGTCTTGTGCATATTATTGTATATATCAAGCTCCCAACTGCAGATGTATATGGAGTCCTCTTCATATGGGCCTTCTCTGCCTCACTCTTAGGCGCATCTTTCTTTGACAGCTTAAAGTATCCATCCAAAGGAGTTGTTATAGGTTTGACATTATGTATACTAAACCACTTCAACACCTTTTCAATGTACTCAGTTTGAGAAAGGACAATTTTTTCCGCTTTCTTATCTCTCTTGATCCTCATACCAAGAATGTGCTTCGCCTCACCTAAGTCTTTCATAGTAAACTATTCTAACAATTGCTTCTTTAACTTGCTCACCTCTTGAGAACTTGCTCCTACAATCAACATATCATCAACATAGAGCAAAATGATGATAAAGCCAATGTCGAATGTCTTCACATAGCAGTAATGATTTGTCTCATATTGCATGAAATCTATCACATGCATGAATCTGTCAAACTTCTTGTACTATTATCTCAGAGTTTGCTTCAACCTATATAGACTTTTTCTCAAATGACACACGAGCTTCTCACTATCTTTTGACACATAGCCCTCTGGTTGCTCCATATAAATCTCCTCATCAAGATCACCATAGAGGAATGCTGTCTTGATGTCTATTTATTTTAGTAGAAGGTTCTTGGCTACCACCATGCTTAACACCATTCAAATAGTTATAATCTTTACAACTGGTGTGAAAATGTCTGTGTAATTAATACTGTACCTTTGCTAAAACCCTTTTACCACCAGCTTTGCCTTGTAGCGCTCATTACTATTTACCTCCTGCTTGATTTTAAATACTCACTTATTTTGCAGTGCCTTCTTGTCTTTCAGAAGTTGGACCAGTTCCTAAGTCATATTACTTCTCATAATTCCATTTCATCATTCATAACACACTTCCACTTATGCGCTTGCTCACTCTCTTGAGCTTCTATAAAATTTTTGGGTTCTCCTTCATCTATCAACAAAAGATAAAAGTTAGCTGGGGAGTATCTATCTAGAGATCTATGCTGCCTTGTAGACTTCCTTTGCGGTACCACGAGTGGTGGAGAATTGGTATCGTATCTTCCTCATAAACTTCCTCTTACTCATCTTAAGTTTTCTTGCTCCTACCTGAGTTCGTGATATTCAACTCTATCACTTTAGTACTTAGAGCTCCCACCTCATTAGATACGCTTCTACGATTCTTGTATAGCACCTGTTCATTAAACATGACATCCTAGCTCTTGATTACCTTATGACTATTCTCATCTCAAAATCGGAATTCGAACTCGTCATTGCCATATCTAATAAATACGTACTTCTTTGACTTGGCATCTAGCTTGATTCTTTTACCTACATCCAATAAAACATACGCAACACAATCAAAGACCCGGAGGTAAGAGAGGTCAATTTCCTTATCACTCCATGCTTCTTTGGGGATACCATTATCTAATAGAGTAGATGGCCCACGATTGATCAAGTTTGCTGCTGTATTAACTGCATCTACCCAAAACATCTTGGGTAGTCCATACTTCAACCTCATAGCCCTTGCTCTTTTGTTCAATATTCAGTTCATTTTTTTGTGATGCTATTTTGTTGAGACGTCCCTATAACTATCTTCTCCATATGAATCCATTGCTCTGCGTAGAAGTTTTTGAACTCTTTGAGCTCATACTCACCACCATTGTCAGGTCTCAAGTACTTTATCTTGAGTCCTATCTTATTCTCCACTAGTGCTTTCCACTTCTTGAAGGTATTGAAGGTTTTAGACTTTTGTTTCAAGAAGTACACCCATACTTTTCTTATGGAGTCATCAATAAAGGTCATGTAGTACATTAACCCTTCCAAGGATGTCACAGGTGCTGGCTTCATAAGTTGCTATAGACTAACTCGAGCCTTTGCTCCCTTAGAGCTCTTTCACCTCTAGAGAAACTCACTCACTGCTGCTTTTCGAGCACGTAATACTCATATGACCTAACTTCCACGGTCTTCAAATTAGGTAGCTTTCTCTTAGAGTATAGCACCTTTATCCCTTTCTTACTCATATGGTCAAGATGATTATGCCATAGATTCGCATCACCTGAGCCTCCTACAATGTTGATACTATTTTGAGTGCTCCTTATTATGTACAAAGTTCCTTCCTTCAGACCATGAGCTAACACCATAGCCCCCTTAGTTATCTTCTAAGATTTGCAACCGAAAACCACCTTGTAGCCTTTATCATCTAGCTGCCCCACGGATAACAGATTCCTCTTTAGTATAAGAATGTGTCTCACTCCCTTCAATACTAGTATAAAGTCATTTGGCATCTTGATCCGTACTTCTCTCATGCCCAAAATTTGCAATGGCTCATTATTTGCTAGATAAACTTTGCCAAACTTCTCTTGAACATAGTTCTCCATCACTCCCACCTCACTACATGAGTGGAACGATGCTCCTGAATCCAAGACCCAAGCATTCAATTGACTGCATACACTAAGGACCAAAGCATCTCCATGGTCTTCAGTTGTAGCATTCGCTGAAGAATCCTCCCTCTTTAGTGCCTTGCAGTTAATCGCGTAATGTCCATACTTTTTGCAGTTGTAATACTAGACCTTGCTCATATCCTTCTTTGACTTCCTCGATTTGGACTTTGAACTACCATAATTTTTGCCCTCCTTCTTAGACTCAGACCTTTCTCTACTACTTGCATTCAGTGCTGAACTAGAAGTTAACTTAGACTCTCTCCTTCTAATCTCTTTGCTTATGATCAAGTCCCTAACCTCATCCAGCTTCAGTGTAACCTTCCCTGCCGAGGCACTCACCATTGTGACTGTGCTACTTCAACTATTAGGAAGAGAACTTAACAAGATAAGAGCTTGTACCTTGTCTTCAAAGGTGATTGTAACTAAGTTTAATGCCACTATTATCGCATTAAACTCATTAAGATGCTTGGCCACTAACGTACCCTCTATCATCTACAAGTTAAACAATTATGCATTAGATAAATCTTATTTGTGGCTGATGGCTTCTCGTACATGTTAGATAATATCTTCAGTATCTCTTTCATCTACTCTGGCTTAGTAGTAAGCAAAGCCACATTCTTGGATAGGGATAAGTGAATCATGCTTATCGTCTTCTTATCTAGGAGTTTCTACTCCTCCTTTTTCATGTCTGTTGGCTTTTTCTTTTTGAATACCTGATACAAATCCCTTCCGTAGAGGTAGTCTTCAATTTGCATATTCTAGTAGGAATAGTCCATCCTGTCAAACTTTTCAACCAGAGACCTCCCATTATTCATCATCATAGCTCCTATTGGACTCTTAACCTCGGCTCTTGATACCAGTTATTACAGATTCCTACAACCAAAACCCAAAGTACGCACACGAGCGAACTTTCAACAATACACCTACATGATCACAATCGAGTAAAACAAAAACAAACAAAACAAAAACAAGAACACAACAACAAGATTTGGTAACTCGATTTGACCTAATGTCCATGTCCAGGGGTGTACTCAGCTAGGAGAGGATCGTTTCACTAGATATGAGCTCTAACGCTCTTTAGAACTCAATGGAGACTAAAAAACAATTATAATCAATGAAGGGTTATAATACTTATATAGAGTCTCCAACAAGTCCTAACCTAATTAGGACTAATTAAGCAAAGTAGATATTGATTCTCGATGCCCCAGTAGACACTGGGCATTCAGTGGACGCTGGGAAAAAACTTTTTGTACCCCCAGCGAATGCTTGGGATCCTAGCAAAACACCCCAACGTACACTGGGTAATCAGCATTCGCTGGCCCCCTCCGGGCCAATTTTTAGCTTCTTTTTTCTTCCTCATATTTGCTCCAATTTTGAAACGGTCGAATCCTAGGCATCCCTAGGCAACATATCAACCTTCCAAAGTACAGTTAGGCTCCATACTTCAACAACAATCCATCTTTGAATATTGGCTAGAAAGAGAAAAAATTTTAAAGAAAAAATCAGAAGAAAACCATATTAGAGATTTAATTGAGGCACAAAAAGAAATTATAAAAATTTATTTTAGAGAGGCTGATTTTTCTCATTTAGAATCAAACTTTAATTCTAAGGGAGTCAAGGTAATCCAGAAACTTTATTATTTTAAAAATAGAATAATTAGACTTTTTAAATTACATATTAATTTCAACAAAACAAATTTACCCAGGGATAAAATTTTAAAATTTTTTCATTTAGGAATGATAGATCAGATGGAGTTCTGATTAGAGTAAGAAAGAGGCATAAAATAGTACTTAGAATGGTTTGGGGAAATTTTTTTTATAATTGGGGGAAACATGGCTGTCAGAAAAAAAGATAGTGTGCTTAATAGACTCCATGTTGCCAAAGGTGACCAATTTTGTAATAATTCCAGCAAAAAAGAAGATCATATTCCTTACAGACGACGGAACAAAGGACATAGATGATGATTATACCCTTCTCCCATATAATTTCGAGGAAGTAGAAGATAAAGAGATTTACAAACTTCTACAAAACCCCAGGATACTTCCTACTCCAAAAAATTGGAGAGATCTAAGATTGCTTGGGGAGGGCCATTATACATAGATCTATAGCACAGATGAATGGCGAATGCATCCACCATATTCGGGAGATGGAAACCTACTAGAAGAAGACAACATCATCAATCTTGAAGATGAAAGAACAGAAGACATTAGCATGACAAGTGATGATATCACAGTTCCAGAAACACACAGAGATTATTAGAAAAATGTATGCAATGACATTTTCTTGCCGACAGCTTTTGCTAGTTGTTAGCTTTTATCTTTTGACCTGTTGCACATGATTAGATTCTTTCTTATCTTGTATGATTGTTTTTTTTCTCTTTTTGCACATTTTTTGACCACGTGTAAAAGATAAGATTCCTTCTTATCTCCAATCTCTGCTTTCTTTTCTTATTTAAAGGGTGTTCCTCTTCATTTGTACACACTGAAAAATCTTGAAAACACGAATACTTTTCCATGAAGATCTAAAACTCTCTTTCGATCAATCAGAGTCTCTCACTTATCTCCCCTAGTTCTTAGAAGAATCCCAATTAAAAAAAGAGTAAATTGCCCTCCCGTCCCTCTCCTTTGCTTAAATTACTATTTTTTCCCTACTGTTTCAAAAATGATGATTTCGTCCTCCAGATTTGATTTAATAGCACTCTAAGGTCCCTG
>SOPF01027300.1:109064-157919 GCA_012979155.1 Hypericum perforatum | reverse complement strand
TACCGAAATTGCATTGTACATCCAAAAAAGCCCTAGGAAGACATGATCCCAAGCGGATACTTGGCACCGTAGCTACTTGGACTAAAAAACAAGTAAGTTTCCACCTAGTAACATTTATATTTTTTTATTAACACTCCGCTATTTGAATAATTTTTAACAAAAATATCCTTGAGTATAATTTGAATTCATCATTTATAAATTGATACGAAAACCTCATATACATAATACATCTATGGTATAAAGTCATCATTTTTTTTATTTTTATCTAAATGATATAAATAGTTATTTTTCAAATAGTTCAAGTCAACTATGGAAATATCAATCGTTGAGTCAAACAATTTTTAAATTACATATTATAAATGTGCTAATTAGACAAACCATAAGGTGTCACACCGTAAGGAAAATATAACAAATAACTAATTTTTTTTTATTGATTTCAATTTATAGATGGATTAAAATATAATAGGATTAATTTTTAATTTTATTATGAACATATATTAAAATATACTTATTAATAAAAAAAATTAAATGGGACAATCACCCCCACACATATACAGAGTGTATCGCTGGCTTTTTTTACCTGCATGTCTAGAACAAATCTACTAACATTTTTAAAATGAGGAAAAATGAATAAACTTTTTAAAATAACAATAAGGGAGGCAATTGGGACGTGTGGACTACCTTAGTAAAACATAAAATATAATTATTGGTCAAGATTTCAATTTGTCAGAAATAATAATTAACACTTTATTTTTTCCAGAAATATAGACTTGATTATGCCAAGTTGGCAATATAGAAAATTTATTAGACTCTTGTAACAAAAATATTGCATTTTTTATATGGCTTATACGACTTGATATAATCAATAGTTATGGTTTCATATTTTTTTTTAGTTTACGATAAACTTTATACTATTTTCTTTATCAGTTTTGAATTTTATTGAAAGATAAATACTAAAATATCTATTGGTCAAAATCGAAGAGGATTTGTAGACTTGTGCAGAATTCTGATCAGCAATATTTTATAGCTTAACTTCTATATAAATCTACATGGCGAATAATAACACAAGTTGTTTATGAGAAGAACGAATGAGATAATATATATTAGTCAATTTAATAATATAAATTTCTCATTCAATTATTTGGTATCAAAGTTCCTTCAAATGAAAAAAGAAAATTGATCCACCCAAAATGTTAAAGACTCTATAACCCACATATTTAGATCTTCATGGGCAAAAGTCATAACCGAAAATCACATTAGTAACGAAATGTTGAGATTTTCAATAAAAAAAATCTAATTAATAAATTATTCTCAAGTTTTTGATCTTTGGTCACTTTTGTTTAGGGTCTTTAACTTTTAGAGAATAATTTTCTCATCTTTAATTTTTTTTTCAATAGACTCTCTGATCTTTGGAGTTAGAATATTATTGTTTCTTTTGTGAACTCCCATTTGAAAAGACATAGATGTCTTTCCTTGTTAAAAAAATTATTTTATCTCTATTTCTTATTCTTCCCGCTTCATCTTCTTTTCTTCTTCCTACTTTGAATTAGCACAACTATCTTTCATGGGCAAAAGTCATAACCAAAAATTACAATAGTAATGACATGTTGAGGTACTGAATAAAAAAATATAATAAATAAATTATTCTCGAGTTTTTATCTTTTGCCACTTTTCGTTTAGGGTCTTTAATTTTTAGAGAATAATTTTCTCATCTTTAATTTTTATTTTCAATAGACTCTCGGGTCTTTGGAGTCAAAATATTATTGTTTCTTTTGTGAACGCCCATTTGAAAAGACATAGATGTCTTTCCTTGTTAAAAAAAATTAATTTTCTCTTTTTATAACATTTCATACTCAACTAATACTCAAACTTAAATTCCAAAATAACTCTAAATCTTTTTAACGAGAATCGAAATTAACTAAGAAGAATCAAAATCCTGACTTTGAAAAGTCTATTTTAAATTAAATCCAAATTAAAATTTTGGTTTTTGATTTTTGATTCAGATTTCTAATTTAAAATAAACTTTTCAAGTCAGTATGTTTAAATTTTGATTCTTTATAATTAGTTTTGATTCTTATTATAAAGATTTGGAGTCATATTTGGGTTTGGGTTTGAGTTTGAGTATTAGTTGGATGTTGATTGTTATAGAAATAAGGTGAAGTGGGAGAATGAAGAAGGGGAGAGAAAGATAAATTTTTTTGTTTTATAACAAGGGAAGACATCTAAGTCTTTACAAATGGGAGTTCATCGAAGAAAAAAGAATACTCTGATTTCAAAGAGCTGAAATTCCATTGATCATATAATATGGAACTGTGTACGCTGCTAAAAGCTTGTCTTTTAAATGTTTTTGATCGGCGGCTGAGTCCTCAAGAGTGTTCGAGCTGAGTTTGAGTTCACTTTCAATATTTTGAACCAAAATAATGCCAAACGAGTCTTTTAACAAAATATTTCAAAGTGCCGAGAGTCCATTATCATCAAACTATAGGGATACAAAACTTATTTTCCAAAAGTTAAACACCCTATATGAAGGATGACCAAAGTTCAGGGACCAAAGGATGAAGCACATCTACGTAGATTGTCACTTGATCCTAGAATTTTTTTTAGCAAAAGCTCATTCGTATACACATGTGCCAAGCAATCTCTAACTTGCTGACTGTTTTACAAAAGCTTTGCAACCAGCTTTTATTAAAAATTATCTTTGATAAATTAGAGATGATTAACATTTACTCATCTTTAACTCAAGGGAAAGTGTTAGTCCGAATAGAAGAAAATTAAAAAAATATAAACTTCTGTAGAATATTACTGCTAATTTCTATTGGAAAGTGGGAGAGAAAAATGAGAGAAGAAAAAAGAGAAATAATGAAACCAATATAAGTTTACCTTTGTCAAGTTCTTGTACCATATCGAGTTGTGTTAGGAGAATTAGTTAGTTTATAAGGTGATGTGTGTTATTGGTTTGCGAAGAACTTGTGAGAAGAATAGACCTCCCGAATATGTGGTGGGCCAAATTGGTTTCGTTCAGTGCAAATCGACAATATTACTCTCTTGCACATACGATACAAATGCTTCACACATCTTTTTATTTTTGAAAAATAAAATAAAACGAGTGTAATTAGAAGGTGGGATATTTGAAAGAGGTTGCACTAGAAATAACAACTTTTAGAAAATCTTATATTATTTTGGAATTTGACTTAGTTTACATGTAAAATGGGGAGAACCTTCTTTTACCAAAACTTGGCGCCAGTCAAAAATATTTTTTTCTTATTTTATGAAACCACCTCGACTTTTTTGCTCTATGTCATTGGTTGTTAGAGTCAAAAGTTATTACAAATGGTCATATTTTGACCCTGATTGTCCTGCCCCATGATCTCTTTAAGTTGCTATATAAGGATGCTACCACTGAGTTTTCAAAGTGCACCAATTCAGATCGACTTACTTTTCTTTTCTCCCTAGTCACTCCCGAGTTTACTTGTTGATCGCTTCGTGCAAGCCATCCTTTAAAAGCTCGACTCTACTTCAA
The DNA here is from genome assembly GCA_012979155.1 of Hypericum perforatum. NCBI lineage: Eukaryota > Viridiplantae > Streptophyta > Magnoliopsida > Malpighiales > Hypericaceae > Hypericum > Hypericum perforatum. The sequence goes on along the minus strand of SOPF01027300.1, from coordinate 154,399 downwards.
ATCTACCTAAAACCGGATGACCAGTCATCTGTTCGTATCTTCTGGTACGCCAACTAAGGATGACATGTGCCAACTTTTCAACTTTTCACTAACTTGAACTTTGGCACGCGCCAACTACATAAGGCGTGAGCTAAAAGCTCTCGAACAAACAGACCTGGCGTGCGCCAACTATGGCTGGCATACGCCAAGTTATCAGCAGACTTGCAGCAGATTGCAACAATGAGTAAGTACGAGTTTTGTCAATCCACAGAGACTAGGTTTTTTGACTACTCTAAGGTTTACTTACTTAACTAGGATCAGGTTATGAAGTTTGGTTATTTAGACAAGTGATCTAAATATAAAGCTAACAAGTTCTAACACAAAGATAGATATGTTATAAAACAGAATTTCAATAACTCAAACACTCAAAATGAGCAAGGTACCTACACCAGCAACATAACCATAAGATTTAGAGGATTTTTAGTGTATATGATGTGCTTCGAGTGAATCTAAGGCAACTAATCCTTACTTTCGCACAAGATTAGTCAAAGTTGTTCCTAAACTAGACTTAAAATAGTTAGATATGTTATTTCAACCCCACCAACCATCTAAACTAGTAAAGAACCAACTATATGCTCCACTCCAAGGATAATTAGTAGGTCACCAAGGAGATTTCTCTCCTAGCAAGAGTACTCATCATCAAACCAACCTATCCATCAATTCTATCTCCTTTCGGTCTCAAGTTTTGACTAGTTACTAAGGCTTGGTGATCAAGCAAGTCTAAGCAATAGGATCAAGCACGTTGATAAGAACACATACATGAACATATACACCTCTATACAGTGGCTATAACAAAGGTAACAAAGCACCAAACTCATATAACTACTCACACATACTATTATTTAACATGATAAGCATAAACATAGAAAAAAGTAGAAAGGAGAGAGACTTATCAAGACTCCAAGCTCCCTCTCTTCAAGTCCACGTTCTTCACAGAGAAAAACACTTCTATTTTCTATCTAATATAAAGTTGGTTTGTGTCTTGTGTCTTTTTTTACAAACCAAAGGCAAAAAGCCTTAAATACTTACTAACTAATAAAATAGTTTACAAAATATCTAATCTAACTTAGCTAACTAAAATATCTAAGCTAAAATATCTAAAAGTGTCAGCCAAATTGTCCCCCATCTTTCCTTAAAGCTCTAAGCCGACTTAAGATATTTTCCCAAATTATTTGTCTAACACTCATATTATTTTGCTTCTACTTGACTGGTCTGGCATACGCCAGCTTTATTTGGCGTGCGCTAGGTCTTCACGATTTCTATCCTCGAGTGCAATTGGTTGTCTGAGTGAATGGTCATATGAGTAACGGCTAGCTGGCGTGCGCCAAAAAGGGTTGGCATGTGCCAGATAACCGTGCCTTGTATTCCTTAGCTTCGCATCCTCCTTCTCGTCCTTGGCTTCGCGTGTCCACTCAATCATCCTCCACTTCTCCTTGAATAAGCTCCTAAAAACAAGAAAACCCAATGAAAAACAATTAATTTAACATAAACATACAATGAACGAAAACTAACACTATGACAACTAAAACACAACTAAATCAACCTAAAATAGTAAGAATGATCTACTAAAATGACACAAATAATGAGTGTTTAGACACTCATCACACCCCCACACTTGAATTTTTGCTTGTCCCCAAGCAAAAACTCAAAATGCGGACAACCTAAATAAAATTCAAATAAGAACAAATAAACACATAACAAGGTAAAGACATGGCATGAATGGATCAACACTTAACTTCTCTAAAAAATATCAGCTCGCATCATAATCAAATTATAATCTAAGTTAGTTCATCAATCCATAACACAAAGCACAACAAACTAGTAGGCACCTCAGCACTCAATTGTTTAAACAAGTGTTAACTCTACATAAAAGACACTAGAAGTTTGAACTCACGAGGATAAAAAAGTGTTTCACTCATATAATCTGTATGGTCAACTTCATATCACTTGCATATAGGTCAATATACTCAAAGCATTATACGTCCTACTCAGTGTTATCTAAAAGTTACAATAGTTACTAATGATCGGGGGGTTTTTTCATCAGGTTGTAATGGGGCTTAAGGTAAAGGTAAGGTATAATATGTGGATAGTGGCTAAACCACCCAATCTGAGGACATGTCACAAATATAACTAATCACTCATCTAATCTAAATGTCCTCACATATATAACATAAATAAGCACACTCCCCAAATATCCCAATTTTCTAAGACCGAGAAGCACAAGTCTTACTTAGAAAATATGCCTTATTCAATACACATTCTTTTTTGCTTCTTTGTTTTCTTTCATATATATAACATTCACTAACTTTACAAACTTACATACTTAGCACATTCTAGGCAAAGACTCAGCTTTTAACACGGCCATAACTATAACATTCTAATGAACATCTACCAAATGAAACCCAAGCTACCAACTAAACCCAATACATATGCAAACCTATAAGTCCTCGAATCAGATGATCAAAGGTAGGGAAGATGGATAATATGGTTTGTAGTCGGCTTCCTAATCTAAGATAAAAAAGCTAGGCTCAATATGTTTAAACAATGGATATATAAGAGAATTTGTCTCTAAAGCTCTAGGCTCAATATTAAAGAATACCCCGTCCTTTCACTAACTTCCACACAACCTAGACTATGATAAGTACTAGTAGGATACCTCGATCAACTGACTTAGTATGTACCTCATGAAAAATTTAGAGACAGATGTCTCTTCCTTCGGCTCAAATACTCACAAGGTTCACTCATCAACCTTCTAGTCTAGTCTATATAGTGAAACCATTAATCTAAACAACAGAGTGCGAGATTTCTACCAAATCCTAGGCTTTGTGCTCAAATTAAATTCCTAACTAAGAAAATGATAAAATTCTAACACAAGTTGAAATTTTTTGAGGGGGATCAAATTTTTGAAAAATTCATGCCAAGTCTAAACCTAAACAAAATAACCTAACATGTTAACATACTAAATAACCTAAAAGGAAGATTCCTATAAGGAACGCTCCCCCACACTTGAAAGACACATTATCCTCAAGGTGTCTAAGATAATAATAAACACCTAAACAAAACATGCATATACATAAATAAATATGCAACACATTAACTCACTAATGACTTGTTATGAAGACTACCTTCTTGTGACCTTTTCAGCTTTAAGCATAATAAGATCACCTTACAGTAGTATAACACAATCATTAAATAAGTTTCAAGCACACAAACAAAAATAGAGTCAAAATATATAAAAGTAAACAAACAAAACAAATAATAAAAAATAATAAAAATAAACAAAGTAGGGAAATAGGAACTCCCTGTCAATCATTTGAAGCTGGAGGAGGTGGTGGTGGGAATACGAAGCCACTACCAAAGTTCTCTACCCATGTGCACATCCACTCACTGTGTGTGCACTGCTGCTCATAATGCTCCTGCTGTCGGGCCATGTGAGCTCTCTAATTGGCGTAGAATGCCCTCTACTCCTCTCTCTGAGCTCTAAGCTTAGTCTCTAAGTGAGCATTATAGTCGTATTGGTAGTCCTATCCAATTGCGTTGCTAACTGTGTAGTCCTGCAGTTGTACGCCGTATCTATGAATCTGCTCTCCATGACCACGTAGTTGTTCCTGCATCGCAGCCACCAACTGCTCACATAAATAGTCCATATCTCCTTGTGTGTTAGGAGCCCAATGACTCGGTCTGGCCTTATCGTGATGGCTGGGCTCCTACTGCTCTTGCTACTCCTCTCTTTGTGTTGGCACCCTTTCTGGTACCCCAAGGCATAATTAGACTGCCTGTCTCTCCTTTCAAGGCATGTACTCAATAACCTCCACTCTATTGATCATTGTATTCTTGATCATTTTGCTCATGTGGAGCTTCTCGATGTCGAGAGGCACCGGCTCCAAAATGAATCCATAAAAATCTGTAAATTACTCAGAAAAATGGTGACATGCAATGTGGGAAATAATATGACCTAAGTATAGATTCCTAGGTTCCCTATCGCTAATGGATCTAGCAAAGCAGTCAATGATCATAGCAAAGGTGCTAAAAGGGATATTATAGCATAGGTAGTCAATGGCATAAAGCTGAGATCAGAAGACTTTAGACTCTTCCCATTGAACACTAATGGTCAGAGTCATAAAGCAATGGAGGATGCCTAAATATGGTTCTCTAATTAGCGCATTAAGTGCCCTCCCCAACTTGTAGGTGTGAAGTCTAATACACCTAGTCAAGCTTTAAGGCTAAATAGGTCATTAAGCTCACTTTTATCCAAGCTAAAGTCAGTGTCAAATACATGTGCAGTAAATGATCATCTGTTAGCCAAAACCTGCAACGTGCAATAGAACTCTAAAATAAGTTCTTGCCTAGATATTATCTCTCTCGTCTTGAAGTATCTCCACCCTAACCTCCTAAAGGCTGACCTCAATTGTCTATCTACCCCTAATCTTTGCATGTCATTCCAATCGATTGTAAAATGACTAAGGGCATTGAGTCGTGAAAATTTTTGATACCTCTCTCCCTCCCAATCGTGGAAGATTGCGAAGGGAGCATTGTAGCAGTCACGTATATCTTGAGGTGAAGAACTAGGTAGAGAAGGCGAAGGGTTTCTTGCATGCTTCCTCTATTCTCTGTGATAAATCTGGCTAGATCCTGTATTATCCACCATCAAGAAAGGTGTTTCGGGTGTTGGGGAATGTGAGTAATTGGTTGGGAATGATTGGGCTCAGTCGGATTTTAAGTTTTTGGTGGTGGGAAAATGTTGGTTTTGAAATTTTGTGATGAATGACGCATGCCCGAGAGCTTTATAGTCTTCTGCCCAAACTTGGCATATGCCAAGTGCACTGGCGTGCGCCAACTTTTTTTTTGCATAACCTGGTGTATGCCAGCCACATTGGCGTGCGCTAGTTCTCTCTTACACATGTGTCATGTTGTGCGCCATATTCCTTGGCGTATGCCAGATATGTACAAACCTCAAAAACAACATACTACATATATAAACACTAACTAAAAGATCACACAAAAGAAATAAACATGCTAATCTAATTTTTTTTGCTTTTATTTATGCTGCGTTCCTGGAAAGCTTGAAAACCAGACACCCTATCAGCATGGTTCAAAGGTGCAACTTCGAATTTTGCAAGTCACACAACTTACGAATGGCATACCATGATGAACTACCTCTTTGTCGGCTTTAAGCCTAATAGGATCGCGACATAGTACCACAGTATGCTCATTTTGCGAGTTGGTGCTATTCTTACTATAGTTTTCATCATGTTCTAATTTTCTACACCTTGGACAAAATTCACATCTCTTCATCCTTCTCTTGTAGGCACTTTTTGAAGTTTCTCTAGAGTGTCTCAAGAAATTTTCTTCTCGTCTCTCAATTCTCAAGTTCTCTTGTGCTCGACGGAGAATAATGAGACAAATGTCAATCAGGATCTTCCTAGAAACAAAAATACTAACTAAACAAATATACTTAGAGCAAAACATCATGTTCTTTATTCTCTGCAGGTAAAAGAGCCTTACTATGTTCCTTTTGTTCACGTACTGGATGACATATTAATCGATTGCACCTCCGCATCTTGATTAATATCACCCCTTCTAATATAGATTTTGCATCGTTGGCTGTTGACTCGAAAGACTATCCTATCGCTATTTTTCAAATCAAGTGCTCCAAAAGAGAATACTTTAACAATTTGGTACGGGCCGCTCCACTTGGATTTGAGCTTCCCCGAGAAGAGTTTTAGTCACGAGTTATAGAGAAGAACATGCTACCCCTCCTTAAAATCTTTTTTGATAATGTGGGCATCAAGTCTTCTTTTAGTCCTTTCCTTTTAAAGCCTTGAGATTTCGAATGTCAAATCCCGCATTTCATCCAACTCTTCAAGTTGGAGGATCCTGTGCTCTCCGGCCTTTTTGTAATCATAATTAAGGGTTTTAATAGCCCAAAATGCACGATGCTCAAGCTCTATTACAAGATGGCATGTTTTGCCATAACCAAGCCTATACGGTGACATTCTTATAGGTGTCTTAAATGCTGTGCAATAAGCCCATAAGGCATCATCGAGCCTGTTCAACCAATCTTTCCTTGCTATTTCGACCGTCTTTTCCAAGATTTTCTTGAGCTCTCGATTGGAAAGCTCAACCTGTCTACTAGTTTGGGGGTGATAAGGTGTTGCCACTTTGGGACTAGAATGAATTTTTTCATTCCCAAATCAAAAACTCAAAACCTAATCGGAAGATTTTTTGCTTGAATCTTCTCTTCGTGATTTCGGCCAACTCTGGCCATACCAAAACCTGTAATAGGTTGGAACGTAACCGCCGATGAGTTCTCGATGTTTGGATGTCGAGTTTTCGCTAGAAGTCGCCATCGTTTGCCTACTATCGTAGAGGTCCGATTCAGATTCTGATGGAGAGAGAAGACCTCTACAAATGCTCGCCGAGGCACGACGGGGACCGTGAGTGGTACGAGCATGATCGACAGGTCACAACTAGTCGATCTCTTGCAGTGGCGAGGGATGACTCTTTGCCGTCTGCGAGTTGTCGTAAGAGGTGGTATGGCAAGGGTTTTTTGGATGCAAGAGAGGAGAGAGAAAGTTGGGGAGAGAGAAAGCTACAAACTTTCTAAGAGGGGCATTTTCGTAATTTTGCAATTTTTCGCAAAAATCTTAAATACCTCGGCTAATTTTTGCAAATCAGTCATTGTATTTTTAAATTGAATTTCAAATTGATCCTTTCGGGGATGTTTTTAATTCAATTCAGTCCCGAATTTAGGTTCAAATTTGTTTTGAGTCCTAATTTGGTACTGTTTTTGTAAATTGAATTTTAAATTAGTCCTCGGGACATATTTTTAATTCAATTGAGTTCCAAATTTCGATTTGTATTTGTTTTAAATCCTAATTTGAAACTGAATTGGTTTAATTGAATTTTAATTTGGTCATTTTGGACTTGTTTTAATTCAATTAAATTTCGAATTTTGATTTAAATTTATTTTAAATCATAATTTGATATAAATTTTGTTTTTTAATTGAATAAATTTATTTTATTCGATTAATTTTCAGAATTTTGTAGATCTTTTAAAATATATGATTATTTTAAATTACCTGAATAATTTTTGGAATATGTTTCGAAAATTATTAGATTTATCCATTCACTTTAATGGCGTATTGGAGATTTGAAAATTTGTTTTTCAAATCTTATTTATGGGAGATATGTGATCGAACTCAAAATAATTATCTAACATATGTTGCTAGATACGATATTTGCCTACCCCAGTGTTTGATCTGGTTGGATTAGTGTGATATGAATGGATATCTCTCTTATGTTATTTCTTTTTCATTGGTTGTTTAAGGAAATAATATGTTTGTAATAAGTTTTGTACTTATTATACAACTGTATACTTGTGTTTTTGTATGCGTGTTTACATACAATTGCACTACATTAATGAATAAATTGTGTTTATTTTATTCATGTGCCATTTGAGTTTACTATATGTGAACTTATAGTGACCTTAGTTGAAGATTAAATCTTGAATGGTAATGGGAAGCACTCTAGTGACCTACTTTGATTTCGAGACTAATCAAAGATTATGTGTCATTAAAGTTATGTGATTATAGTAAACTGTTTCATATTGCATAAATCAAACTTTCTATATGTATTCTTATATCTTAATAATTCCCTATAGAAATGACGGTAGCCTCTAGGATAATTATTGCTTAGTTAAACCATGAGCTGAGGCTTAACAGGGATAACTATGATAATTGGAGCATGAAAATTCAATATGTGCTTGAAGAATAAGAGGTTCTTGAGCAGATACAAATTGTCATGCTTGAGCCTGAACAAGGTACAACTGTACAACATAGGTGTAATAGTGATGCCTATGCTATTTGGAAGAAGAAAAATTCTACTGCTTGTTTGATTTTGCTGAGTTCAATGATGGACGATATCACTAGACAATTTTGCATTTATGAAAATGCAAAACAGCTATGGGATGCCCTCAAGGTGAAATTCGGGAAGCTTTCTGTGTCAGTGCTTCGTGCTTTGACACCTTTAAGAAGCATCCCAAATTTACCATGAGGAAATATCTTCGGATGATGTCCAACATGATCAGTGACCTGGCTGAGGTCGGTCATGTACTTAGTAATAAGCAGCAGATTCAAGCTGTCATTCGTTCCTTACTTGCAAGCTGGGAACAAATGAAGATGAACCTTACCCATTCTAACAATCTAGTAACATTTGAGGATATTACTAGACATCATGAGCTAAAAGAAGATCGTCTTCTAGCTACGAGATCTTACCCTGAAGCTAATTTGATTAAGTTAAATAGCTTTAAGGGAAAGAAAAAAGGAAAAGGAAAGGGTAAGGATTCATCTATTCCAAAGGCAGCTAACCTAGGAGTCAAAATAGGTAGCTCAGGGTAGAAAAAGAAGAAAGTATTTAATATTTCAAAGGTAAAATGTTATAATTGCTAGAAGAAGGGACATTTTGCAAGAGATTGCAGTATTTCTAAGCAGGTACATTTAAATTCAAATATAATTAAGATTAATGTATCTTTTTGTACTCTTCTTGATGAATCACATTCTTTATGGGTGATAGATTCATGAGCAACTGACCATGTAGCTAGAGACCGAAGTTCTTTTATTGAATTTTGGAGATTGCCAAATGAAGCAAAGACTATTTTTGTTGGTAATAACTCATATGTAGAAGTGAAAGGTTTGGGCACCAGTAGTTTACACCTTAGTGGTGGATGTGCTCTCCTTCTACACAATGTGTTATATGCTCCGGATATTCGTAGGAACTTAGTCTCTGTAACTACTTTAATGTCTTAGGTTTTTCCCTGTTGTTTGGGAATGATATTGTCAAACTATTTTTGGATGATGTGTATTACGATTGTGGTTATAAATCTGATGGTTTTATCATATTGGATATTATTCCTGATGATAGTTTTTCTTTAGTCGCAAGTTCTAATTCATCGGAAGATGATATAAGATTGTAGCATTCTAGACTTGGGCATGTGGGCCAAGATCGCTTAAATCGTCTAGCTAAGGTTAGACTATTAGGTAAGATAGATAAGTCTATTTTACCTAAATACGTTCCTTGTCTAGAAGGAAAGAGTACTAGAAAACTATTCGGAAACAGAACTAGAGCCAAATTTCTATTAGATTTAATTCATTCTGATATATGTGGCCTAATGAATATGAGGGCAAGACATGATACTCATTATTTCATCACCTTTATTGATGACTATTCGAGATATAGTCTGATATATCTGATTTCTCATAAGTCAGAAGCATTAAATTGTTTCATGACATACATGAGTTTTGTTGAGAATCAGAAGAAAAGAAAGATAAAGACTTTACGAACTGATCGCGGCCGTGAATATCTTTCAGATAAATTTAATACATTATGTATTGAGAAAGGAATCGAACATCAGTTGTCCATTCCTTACACACCTCAACAGAATGGAGTGGCTGAAAGAAGGAATAAGACCCTTCTTGACATGGTTAGATCTATGATGGCAGAGGCAAATTTGCCAATTTTGTATTATGGAGATGCGCTCCTAACTGCCACATATGTTCTTAACCATGTACCCTCTAAGTTTGTTACAACCACCTCTTATGAAATATGGACAAATCAGAAACCCGATCTATCCTATTTCAAGCTATGAGAGTGTGCATCCTATGTCCATTCTACCTTAAGTACTTTCGGTAAATTAGGACCGAGAGGTAGAAAAAGTATCTTTATAAGGTACTCTGAGGTATCTAAAGGATATGTATTCATAAGTGAACTAGACAATGTACATGTAATAAAAATTAAGTCACGTGATGTCACTTTTTTGGAGAATGAGTTTCCTAAATTGAAATAGGTTAGTAATAACTTTGATCTTTATAAAATAGTTGAACCAGAACCTTTTAGATCTATTCTTCCGAGTGGGGGAATTGAGATGGAAAGTTGTGACTTTCTATCTCAACGAAGTCTGGAAGATGTTCGTCTAAGTCCTAAAAGGCTTATGGTTCCTTATTCCATTCAGAGTACAGAACTTCTGCCTAGTAATAGTACGGTTGCTGGATACGATGAATACATGAGAGATGTTTATCAAAATTGAGAATTCTGTAGGTCTAGTAGAACTAGCATACCTCGTCGACGATTTGTTGTCAAAAGTGAGGCAAATACCTCCTTGATATCACTGAAAAAGTTTGGTAATTCAGGTGAAGTTCTACTGACCATACTTCAGGATATAGAAATATTTTTGAAGCTCTGTAATCTACACAAAAGAATGAATGGATTAAGGCTATGGAGGAAGAAATGTCTTCTATGACCAAAAATCAGGTTTGGAACCTGGTTGAACTACCTAAGAGACGTAAGGCTATTGGGAACAAGTGGGTTCTCAAAGTCAAGTGCAATGCAGATGGCAGTATTAAAAGATACAAAGCTCGTTTAGTTGCACAGAGATTTAGACAACAGAAAAGAATAGACTATGAGGAGACTTTTGCTCCTATTGTTAGATTCACATCTATTAGGGTCATTTTAGCAATGGTCGCTAACATGAATCTAGAATTACATCAGATAGATGTTAAGACTGCTTTTCTCCACATAGAACTGGATGAAGAAATCTATATGATTCAGCTAGAGGGCTATATCCAAAAAGGCTGCGAATAAAAGGTTTGCAAATTGATTAGATCAATTTATGGCCTTAAGCAATCTTCTAGACAATGTTATATTTGCTTTCATAATACTATCATGTTAAATGATTTTGTTATGATAGATGAAGATTATTGTGTGTATGTTAAGCGATCAAGTAAGAAATTTGTCATCATTACTTTGTATGTTGATGACATTCTCTTAGCCTCAAATGACATGGGACTACTTGCCGAAATCAAAAATTGGTTTTCTTCCAATTTTGATATGAAAGATATGGGAGAAGCTAATTACATATTCGGAGTTAAGATTTCGAAGAATCATTTGAAAAGAATATTGTCTCTTTTACAAGAGACATATATACGTAAAATAGTAGAACATTTTAATTATAATAATAGCAATCCAAAGTATATTCCATTAGTAAAAGATCATAATTTGAACAAAGACCAATGTCCAATTATAGTTGAACAAAAAAGGAATATGGAAAAGATTCCTTATGCCAATGCGGTTGGGTGTCTTATGTATGCAATATTGTGTACGAGACCTAATATCTGCTATGCTATGGGCATTGTAAACAGATATCAATCCAATCTTGGTATGTCTCACTAGATAGCTGTCAAGGGAATTTTAAAATATATGAATGCCACTACATAATATTCCCTATGCTACCAAGGTAGAGACCTCAAGCTGAAGGGATACACTAATGCTGATTGGGGGGGTGACATGGACAAGAAAAAATCTACATCCGACTTTTCTTTCCTGTTGGGAAGGGCTGCCATTTCATGAAGCAGCAAGAAACAGTCTTGCATATCCCTCTCAACGATGGAAGCCAAATATGTAGCTTCAACTCATGCTGCTCAGGAGGCGGTATGGCTGAAAAGATTCTTGAATAACGTATCCCTGATTAACTCAGTAGAACCAGTGTGTTTATTCTGTGATAATAAGGTAACTATAGCTTATTCTAAGGATCCGCATTTTCATAGCAGAGCTAAACATATAGATATTAAGTTTCATTTTGTTAGAAATTTAGTGAAACACAATGAGTTGTGTATGAAACACATATATACACAAGATATGGTTGCAGACCGTATGACTAAAGCATTATCTCAAGAGGTGTTTGAGAAATATGTAAAGTCATTAGGTTTACGATGGTTTTATTTATAAATAAATAATTTTGTTTTTTGGCAATATGAATAATCTTGTGTAACATGTTATACAGAATAGTAGCCCATTTGCACGGGTGTTTACCTCAGTGAGAGTCAAATATGTTGATTCTTGATTGAGATGAGGCAGCTGTTGAATATTTTAGATGTGCAATATCCTACGGCGATAACGCCGTCTTGTAGAGGAAGCAAGATTTGTAATGGGATACAGTAATGAGTTACTGTATTTGGATTTTCTATAATCCATATGATAAGAATTAAGTAGAACTTATCATACCCTCTGTCTTAAAGCCTAAAGTTAAGTTATGGCTATGATTTTAGTATGGTGTTGATTGACATGTGTTCCTATTAGTTAGAATTTACACCATAACACGAGAATGTGTATCTTGTGTGCTATTCGACCATCGGATGGGATACTAATGTTCATTGATTTTACTATCCCTGGTGTGAGATCGTGTATCGAGAACTTTGGTTCCCAATATTTGCCCTTAAGATCCTAGACATATTCTGGAAGTGTGATTTAGTGCTGCTAGTAGGGGTAAGCATTTAATCCGATATCCGATTTCCGAATCCGAATCCAAATTTTTTTTTAGATTTGGACTCGGATAATTTTCATTTTGGAATCGGATTCGGATTATCCGAATTGTTATAGTTCGGATTCGGATCGGATTTGGATTTTCAAAAAATTAATTTGGATATCCGAAGTATCCGAACTAAACTCTGTTGGGCCTGGGCTTCCAAACTAAAAATATATGGTCCATTAACATTTAGGCTTTAAGTCTCTAAAAACTAAAAATATCACTCAGTTAATTCCCTTTCTCCCGAGTTCACTTCCCGACCCGTAGCTTCCTTCGAACCCTAAAAAAAATTTAATTTCTTGAAGGGACTCAAACTGCAGCGAAGGAGCGTCAAGAACCCGAGTTGATTCAGAAAGGTACGTGAGCGTCAAGAACCCTTTTATTTGACTGATTCAATTATTGCTTACGAAGGAGGGTGGAGGAGGTTTAATTGCGATTTGGGAATTAGGGTTGTGGAGGGGTGTATTTTGAAGATCCTGTTCATGTGATTAATTACAGAATGCTTTGTTGCCTCCAGATTCTGATTTTGTTTTATAACTGTATTGACTTGTCTTTTCTACAGGTTGGAAAAGGTTTCTGCAGTTTCAAGGAAAACGTATTTGGGTTGCAGTTTACATCATAATTTGGATTGGCTTTTATCTGTTGCTTCACTTGCTTGCTGTGATTGTGAACGAGTTTGATGGATGTAATATATTGCTTCTGTTTGTCGGATGACAGGTCATTTGTATTTGGTGGTTAAATTTTCTTGGATGACAGGTTGTTTTTTGTTTTTCGGATAGTTTGAATTATCCGAGTCCGAATTCGAAAAAAGTTCGGATATTCGGACTCGGATAATTTACTATTCGGATTCAGATTCGGATAGAGAAATAGACAATTTGGATAGTTCGGATAGTGTGCAATTCGGATAATTCGGATTCGGATTATCCGAATGCTCACCCCTAGCTGCTAGCTTAGAAAGTCCATGAAAAGGTCATGACATATTGATTTGACCTGGCAGGGCTCACTAGAAAAGCAGGCTAAATTATTATGGAAAGAATGTAGTTAAGGGAGAAGGAACTCTGTCTATAACATTTCGAGATTCGTTGTTCAGGTGCACCAATTGTAATGAAAAGTATAATAGTGAACACGAATAAAATTATTTGAAATCATTGTATGAACAATGGAATGTTACATGAGTCCTGAGGCAAAAGCACACTTTATTATATGCGAGATATCGAGATGTTACTATTTAGTTAGCTCGTGTGTCGATCTTCTGAATTTTGGCTCAACAGACTCGACATATGCTGGTCGCACGATCGCCTATATAAAAAACGTTATCTGTATATTATTGACTGTGGTCAATAATGAATGAGTGTAAAACTGGTAAATATTAGGCATACATGACATCCATTGTTGATTGTGATCGATAATGGATGAGTGGGAGATTGTTAGACCCTGCTCCTTTAGGCCCATGATTATTGGGCTTGCTGATATCAGCGATTACGTCAGCGCTGACATCGGCAAGCCCACATGGCCCCTTGCATGGCAGGGACCGGCCCTGAAGCGCCAAGTGGCTCCTCCTGCCCATGCAAGCAGGAGGGATTTTTCCCTATAAATAGGGAAGTCCCTGGGATCAATCTGAACTTTTGCCATTCTAGAGAATTACACTCAGAAACAGAATTACAGTTTAGTCACTGTAACTTTCGATAGATTATGCTTAGGTCCAATCGTGGAATCCGGGCTCCGATTCGTTGCGAACGTGATCAAGCTTCGATCGGCGACTCACCAACAACGTTGCGGAACTTCGCGTGCTCACGCTTCAACAAGTAAGCGTCCTTAATTTAGCTTAATTTGTGTTTGATTAAGCTTAATTAATCATGTAATTTTCCACCAAAAAAAAAATTAATCATGTAATTATCTATTAATTACACGCGAAAAACCAACAATAATTTTTTTATATGCAAAATTTTCAACCCAAGATATAAATGAATTCAAGTATCCAAAAATTCTTATCATTTAATCAACTATTAAATTTTGACACCATAACACATAAAAATTTAAATCCTAAACATCTTACATATTTACAATATTTTGCACTGTTAATCTACAAATTATTATTAACTATTATGAATATATGTACAATTGTCAATTATCATTTTATAACACCTTCAAGCCCAGTGGATACCTACGCGCTCCGACGAATATTTTTCCATTGTGTTTATCGTCGTCAACATCTCCAAATTTCTATCGCCAAAACCTAAACTAAAGCCTCAACTTGCATTTGACGCAATTGCCAACTTGCACTTGGGAAGATCCCCGTCCAAGGAAGAACGAGATACTCTTTGCCGGTGTAAGTTATTTATTAAGTGTGTCTTGTTATGTTTAATTTTTTTTGTACTATATGTTGTCGTGGTGCTTTCATGTATTATAACCCTAAGTTTTTTAGCCTCAATTTTGGTGTTGATTTTTCTTGGTACCCTGTCATCCAATAGAGGGACAAAATATTTTATAAGAAAAAGGAAAGAACCATAAAAGCAATAAAATAAATATACTAATTAATCACATATTTCTCATACAAGCCATGATCCGGCTCTCATTTTCTTAGCATTCTTGTACCTTTTTACCTACAATATATATAATTTTTTTGGATGAAATCATGAAAATAGTGGGATGATGCCCTTATATAAATACTAAAATTAAAGAAAACATCAGTCGTACCAAACAACTAACACCATAAGCAAAACACCTGAATAACCTACCAATCACAGTAAGTCTCGTTATTTATTAAGTGTGTCTTGTTATGTTTAATTTTTTTTTCTCACCAAAAAAAAAAAGCTCTGGAGGTAAAAATGCAGTGAAAAAAATTGTAAGAAGAAAAGAACAAACACATCAACGCGGCATGGTCCAACCGTCTCGACTCATCATCGGACAAACGTACCCATGAGAGCACAGA
The DNA here is from genome assembly GCA_012979155.1 of Hypericum perforatum. Lineage (NCBI taxonomy): Eukaryota > Viridiplantae > Streptophyta > Magnoliopsida > Malpighiales > Hypericaceae > Hypericum > Hypericum perforatum. Next base: position 139,070 of record SOPF01027300.1, on the reverse strand, counting down.
GGAGCAACCTAGTGACGTGGGCCTCTAAGGTAATAGGAAAATATCATCGCCACGTCCCCCCAACCCAAAATCTACCGGTAGAGGCCATCAAGCCAGAAAAAGATCTCCTGCTCCTTCCTTCATCCTTCCCAGCTCTCTCTCTCTCTCTCTCTCTCTCTCTCTCTCTCTAACCAGAAGAACTACCATTTCTTCCCAAAGAGAACCCACTGATAAAGATAAAATTCCTGGAAAAGATATGGGGTGAAAAAAGTCTTCTTTTTTCACAGTCCCTATAGGCTTGCTGCATCATCCATACCCTCTCAACCCAGAAATAGTTTTACAAGAGAAACCCAGTTGACCTAAGATCATCACATCCCAACCACACTAGGTAACTTTGGTTCTTCTTCTGCCTTTTTTTTCCTTTTGGGTTTTCAATCTTAAGAGTTTAGCATGTGATTTCTGTCCTTAATTCACAGTTTCTGCGATTTTAATTTCCCTGTTCTCTGTTGTGATTTGATTTCTAGCCTTCTGTTGTTGTCCAATTTTCTTTTATTTGCTGATAAGATTAAAATCCAAAAAGGAAAAGAAAGAGAAGAAGAAGATTTCTTTAAGTTATGTGTGTAGGATGGTATTAATTTCCATTTCTCTGTTGTGATCTGAATTCCATCTGAAAGGGCTTTACATGAACTTGTGACACTTGATTTGTAGCTTTCTACTACTGTCCAATTTCCACTTCTTTTGTTTTTGTGAATTAACTAGGAAATTTTGTTGTCCGATTGAAGCAGAGAAGTGTTGAGCTTCGAGATCCTGGCATCAAACGCGGGCTTTTATCATCTAGGGAGGTGTTTCGATCGACCTTTGACACTTGTGAGCCTACTGGCTTTGGTGTTCGTCGTCAATTTTAGATATTCCAGGACTCTCAGGCAGTGACCTTCGTTGGGATGTTGAATTACGATATATTTATTCTTGGTTGGTAACAGTCGGGCGAGTCCTGTGGTGGTTAGTTTTGAAGCTACCTCGCTGCTACATAAAGAGTGGGAATAAAGAAGTTGCCTTATGGAGAGGTGGATCGATAGTCTCAAGTTCTCCTCATTATTCTGGCATCCTCCACAAGATGCACAACAACGGAAGGTTAGAAGAAAGATTGATTTTGTTTTCCATGTTGGATGCTGATCTAGTTTCCTTTAACCGTGGTTACGGTGTCACTGCAATTTCATTTTACAGTTTTTATTATTTGGAGGATTTGAATCGTATAGTGCATGAGATAAAAGGGGCTATCTTTATTCAGCAAAAATGCTTCTGAGTTCTTTTGAATTAGTGTTGATGTGAGGTTGGTGTGAGATATATGTGTTAAAGTGACAAAGTACATAATTGATACATTCTGCGAAAAGTAGTTGAAGGTAGCTCAAACATTGTGGACATGTGTCTATGATAACCGCTAACAAAATTCAGTGGAAAGATAATGGGTTATTTGTAATTTCCTGACATGAGATTAATTTGCACGGAATGGACTTGATATATTGCTAATAAGAAGCATATGTCTGCAGGCACAAACTTTTGCTTATGTGGAGTACATTGGGCAATTTACAGGGGAACATTTCCCTGAAGATATTGCCGAGGTACTTGTTTCATTGCTAGGCTTTATCTGTATATTGCTTTAATATTTGATACTATGTAGTTTGTTCTTTCTTAACATGCTTGTTCAATTGAACAGCTGATCCGTAATCGTTATCCGTCTCATGAGAATTGCCTATTTGACGATGTATTAGGTAAGGTTATTTGCTCTGTCTTCTTGTTAACGGAATGACCCACTATACCTATCAATAGGTTCACTTATTTTGATGATTTTTTCCAGCTACATTTGTTCTTCATCATCCGGAGCACGGGCATGCTGTTCTTCTTCCACTAATTTCATGTGTAATAGATGGTACAGTGGTGTATGATAAGAGTAGTTCGCCGTTCGCCTCTTTCATTTCCTTAGTCTGCCCTAGCAATGAGGTAAATACTTCCTGCAGAGTTCAATGTCACTCTCCAAGATATTTGTTATGGTCAAACAAAAATAAAATGGATTTTCTATTTTTTATTATGTGAAAAACTTTTTTGAAACTAGGAAACAGAAAAAATGTGTAATTTGACACAATATGTGTGCTTGCTCGTGGTAATTGTGGCCTCTTGGAAAAGTCTCAATAAACGTCTTTATTTAGTCCACCATCTGAATCAGGCTTCTCTTTTCTGGCTTAACTCTTATGTTCCTCAGACTACCATTTCAATCCTCTTATTTTTATACTGCACTATGAATGCTTGAACATTTCGACACTTCAAATCTTTATATCTATGCTCTTTCTCATTAACAGAATGAATATTCTGAACAATTGGCTCTAGCATGTGGAGAAATTTTGAGAATCTTAACTCACTACAACCGGCCAATATACAAGACAGATCAACAAACCAGTGAAACGGACAAAAATAACAGTGGCGGCCAAGCAAGCACTAGTTGCTCTTCAGATGGGGAATCTAGTCGAACACCTTTGGTACAGCCGGAGAGAAAACCATTGAGGCTTTTGTCTCCTTGGATTGCAGACATTTTACTTGCCGCACCTCTCGGAATTAGAAGTGATTACTTTCGTTGGTAAGAACAACATTGACCACGTTGCTGATGAATACTACGTGGAGCCTCTTGTAAGCTTGTGTATATTTATTACTACAACTGAGACAACCTACTGTATTAATTATACATGTTGTCTCCACTGCAAGTTGGAAAAATTGTGCTAACTTTTGTCATGAATGTTCCCTTGATGAATAACCTTCAATTACTTGTATTTTGCAGGTGCAGTGGCGTGATGGGCCAGTATGCGGCTGGAGATCTCAAGCCTCCAACGACAGGCAAGTTTAGTCTTACTCTGGCTGCATTTTCCTGATTTTTTTTCTAGGGTCTAAATATATAAATTGCATATTTTGTTCTTCAATATCTGAAATGTAATTTTTGGCTAATCCATAGCTCATTTAGGTAGCGGTAGCATGGTATCAGGTATTTGATGCTTAATTCTAGCTGATTTCTGGTTGAATTACCAGTTAGAAAGAATTCATCTGTCAACCCTAAAAAGAAACAACAATAATATGGCTAACATGTGCTTTTTCGCACTGAAGCTTCTTCTCGTGGATCTGGCAAGCATCCTCAGCTAATGCCATCAACACCAAGATGGGCTGTTGCAAATGGCGCTGGCGTTATACTAAGTGTCTGTGATGAGGAAGTTGCTCGTTACGAAACTCCTACATTGACTGCAGCAGCGGTGCCTGCTCTTTTACTACCTCCTCCTACAACAGCAGTCGATGAGCACCTAGTTGCTGGACTTCCAGCTCTCGAGCCATATGCACGTTTATTTCATCGGTGATTTTCTCGTCCATTTAACTTTCTTTTACATGGTTGGGCATTGGTCCCTTTGTCCATCTGATGTCAATCCGGAAAAAGTTAACAGCTGGCTTGTTTAAGTAAATGATACTGTTTGATACATACACACACACACATCATCAAGCTACCGCAGAAGTTGGAAATTGGAAACCGGGTCCTGGTGCTTAGGACCATATAACTAACCGGGCACCTTCTGATAGATACGCTCAATGAGGATGTGTGATATATATTTTTCTGTTGAACAGATATTATGCTATTGCTACTCCTAGTGCCACCCAGCGACTTCTTCTTGGACTTCTAGAAGCGCCACCATCATGGGCCCCTGATGCACTTGATGCTGCTGTACAGCTGGTAGAGCTGCTCCGTGCTGCAGAAGATTATGCAACTGGTCTAAGGGTAAATGATCTCGCTGGTCGATCACTTCGAAATGATTGAGACAAGCATTCTTTTTGGTTACTGAACTTCATAGGTCAAAAGATCTTGCATTTACATCAATTAACTTTTCTTTTCTAGTTCTGTTCACAATTATCTCAACAATTCTGAAGTTACTGCTAGGCGATCCATGTTCTGATTTTAAAAAGATGAGATGGAAAAGGAACCATGCTCGAGCATTTAGTGTATGCTTAGTAGTTAGTTCGTACTAGAATTGGGAATGGATTTGAATTCTTTCCAACCAAAAGTTCGGTGGAACGCAACAAGAATGAAGCTTAAAGAAATCGCAAATTGATATAATTCTCTCTCATTTTTCAATATGAGGCAATTTATATTTTCTTGCGGTTCATGTTTGTGTGCCTTCTTCTGGCACATGTTCATCAGATAAAGTGGACCTCTTAGATCTTGCTCGCTATCCTTGGTTTTCATTTCATTCTTTCCAAGCATCCTTGAAACGCACCACGTAATTGAAGTATCAATTAGACCAGATACATATGATGCTATTTGTAAGATTAATTGATGGTATTCTAGCTTCTTAATGATCTCTTCTGATACATTACCACTATTTTATGTTGCATTCACACAAGTGTTTTCTTTTTCCCAACCCTTTATCTTTGGTGATGCAGCTTCCCCGGAATTGGCTGCACTTGCATTTCTTGCGTGCAATAGGAATCGCAATGTCTATGAGAGCTGGTGTAGCTGCTGATGCCGCTGCTGCTCTACTTTTCCGCATACTTTCGCAGCCGGCATTGCTATTCCCTCCACTAAGACAAGTTGAGGGAATTCAAGTTCAACATGAACCTCTGGGCGGCTATATTAGTTACAGGAAGCAGGTAAACATACGTTATGGCTAGTGAACAGTCACTTCAAATAATTAATGCTACTGGATGATTCTAGTTGTTTCTTCATCTTCAAACTTACCTGTCATTGAGCAGATTGAAGTACCTGCAGCTGAGGCATCTATTGAAGCGACAGCTCAGGGTATTGCATCTATGCTCTGTGCCCATGGTCCTGAGGTTGAGTGGAGGATTTGCACCATATGGGAAGCTGCATATGGTCTCATCCCGTTAAGTTCCTCGGCTGTTGATCTTCCCGAAATCATTGTTGCAACTCCACTCCAGCCTCCTCTACTATCGTGGAACCTTTATATACCCCTTCTAAAAGTTTTGGAATATCTCCCTCGTGGGGGTCCATCTGAAGCATGCCTTATGAAGATATTTGTTGCTACCGTAGAAGCAATTCTTCAAAGGACGTTTCCTCCGGAGTCCAGCAAAGATCTAACTAGAAAAACACGGGTTCTTTCCGGAAGTGGATCTGCCTCCAAAAATTTAGCTGTGGCAGAGCTTCGCACAATGGTCCATTCCCTTTTTCTGGAATCATGTGCATCTGTAGAGCTTGCTTCCCGACTACTATTTATCGTGTTAACTGTGTGTGTCAATCATGAAGCCAAGTCAAATGGGGGCAAGAGACCTAGAGGTGAAGAGACTCGCCTGTTCACCACTAACGTTGAGGTAACTTCCGAAGCACATGAAAATATTAGATCCAGAAGAATGAAGAAGCAAGGGCCCGTTGCAGCATTCGATTCATATGTTTTGGCTGCTATCTGTGCTCTTGCTTGTGAGCTTCAGTTGTTTCCTTTCATTTCAAGGGCAAGTAATCATCCGAGCTCCGGGGATGCACAGCCTTTAACAAAATCGTCAAAGACAAATGGTTCTGCGTGCGATTTCAAGGGTAGCATCGACTCTGTAGTTCATCATACCCATAGAATCTTATCGATTTTAGTGGCACTCTTTTCACTGGAGCCTTCTTCTGTTGGTACTTCGTGGAGTTACAGTTCAAACGAGATAGTTGCTGCAGCAATGGTTGCTGCTCATGTTGCCGAGCTGTTTAGAAGATCAAAGGCTTGCATGAATGCACTTTCTGTATTAGTACGATGCAAGTGGGACAAACAAATTCATGGGAAGGCGTCGTCTTTGTATAACCTGATTGATCTTCACAGCAAAACGGTTGCATCCATAGTCAACAAGGCTGAGCCTTTAGAAGCACAATTCCATGTACCTCCGTGGAAAGAGTCGTTTGCATATCCTGATGGAAGGAAGCCATGGAAAAGTTCAAGGATTGAATTCTCTGATTCAGGGCCATCAGTCTTACATAGTGAAGAGTCAGTTCACGTGGACGCTAATCATCGGTGCGAAAAACTTTCATGTTCACCAGAAAGCTCTGGAAGTACACTTACCAAAAGTATGGCGGGCTATCCATTTGATGCTTCGGATTTGGCTAACTTCCTAACAACGGATAGGCAAGTTGGATTCAATTGCAGTGCACAAGGTTTCTTGAGATCAATGCTTGCGGAAAAACAAGAGTTATGTTTCTCTGTCGTCTCATTGCTGTGGCATAAGTTGCTAGCTGCTCCTGAAACCCAACTTACTGCTGAAAGTACATCAGCTCAACAAGGATGGAGACAGGTAAATTACACGTTGAAATGGCCGTATAGCTTTGTTCAGCTGTCTAGGCCTCAATGGCTAGAAATTAACCAATATGCTTTGAGGATAAATATCTTCGTGTGTAAAATTGAATACCGACTAACTTGTTGTTTCAACTTTCTAACCATCTGTTGTTTGTCTGTTCAGGTTATTGATGCACTTTGTGATGTTGTTTCAGCATCGCCAACGAAAGCAGCTACGGCTGTTGTACTTCAGGTCAAAACTTTGTTCTACTTTTTATATACATCTTTGGAAGAAACAGTTTTTTGCTTTGTAGTTTCTTTCGTCTCATTCCATCTACTTGGTAACTGAGCATTGTCTCGCGTGCTCGTCAGGCGGAGAGGGAATTACAACCTTGGATCGCAAAAGATGATGATCAGGGTCAGAAGTTATGGAGAATCAACCAACGCATTGTCAAACTTCTTGTGGAGCTGATGAGAAACCACGACATCCCAGAATCATTAATAATTTTGGCTAGCGCATCTGATCTCCTTCTACGTGCCACAGACGGTGTCCTTGTTGATGGGGAAGCTTGTACTTTACCTCAGCTGGAGGTACTTCAGACTTTTTTTTTTCGAGCTGTTCTGTGCATACTGGTCTATGTTTTGGCTTCATGCAACAAACGAATATAGTTCGTTCTTTAGTTGCAAGCTCTTGACGAAATTTTATATTGCGCTCAACGTATTTCTAACAAGTGTTGGGGATTATCTTTTGCAGCTATTGGAAGCCACAGCTAGAGCAGTTCAACCTGTGCTGGAGTGGGGAGAGTCTGGAGTTGCAATTGCAGATGGCCTCTCAAACCTTTTGAAGGTGAATATGCCTTTATATTTTCCCGACGTGCGATTTCTCTAGTTTCTTCGAATTTGACTTTATATCTCTATTCGAGCTATAACAACTCGTGCACAATAACATGCATTTCTCTGGCGTGTTTCTGCAGTGTCGTCTACCTGCCACTATCCGGTGCCTTTCTCATCCCAGTGCTCATGTCCGAGCTCTGAGCATGTCTGTTCTCCGCGATATTCTGCACAGCGGCTCGTCGAAACCATCAAAACGGGCTGTCCTAAACGGAAAGCACGGTCCCTCTTACCAGTTCTTCAACGTAGATGTCATTGACTGGAGAGCTGATATGGAGAAGTGCTTGACATGGGAAGCTCATGGCAGGCTCGCCACAGGGAGCTCTGTTCAATTTCTTGACGCTGCTGCTAAGGAATTAGGCTGTACCATATCAGTTTAACATCGACTCTTTAAAGTACCGTTACACTATTATTGTGATTATAATGTATACATCTCATTATATTTGATTTTGCATTCAAGAGTTGATACTTTACATTTAAGAGTTATGATATCGAGTTCCAGCATTAAAAGTATAATAGTGTTAAATATAAAATGTATCGCTTGTGGAATCAAATCCAACATTGTTGCCTAACTTATGCTTGGCTGTCATCATCCAAAAATCGATGAAGGGTTCATGTCAAAATGAATCCATCAGATGTTTCAAATAAATTCTCAGTTCGTTTGTAATATGTATATTATTTTTTTTGCATGGAAAATCATTTATTCTGTATCTGGTCAATTAATCTGCTTTTGAGTGGAAATGATAGCGATAATATTGTTTTTTTTAATATAATTTTCATGTATAATTTTAAAATTTTAAGTATACGAGTTAATAAGTTTTCATTGTTTATTAACAAGCTTATCATACTTCCAACTAAAAATAAGATAACATCTTAACACGTCAAATCTAATAAAGTTAATCTTGTCAAAAATTGCACAAATTTTAATCTAACTACTATACCATGACTCAAGGTGTAAGGGAAATATTGAACCATCGTTTAGTAAGAACTATTAGTTATGATATAATATTGTAATCTTCATACACAACTAAAAAACCTTAAAACATCTTGTTATGGGATTTTTAACATTGATAGTCAAGATAATCTCCTAACATTTTATTTCCATATCTCAAAATTTGAGATATATAATTAACCCAAATTAATTATCCATTAGTTGATGCAATTGCTTAATGATAGTAAGAGATTTGCGTAGTTCCCTGTTAATAGTTAATTAATGGCTATCATCAGATTCATTTTTCGATGTTGCGTGCAATTCTTCCGAACAAGGACACTGAATTTGGGAGTTCACTTACTAAAGTCAGAAGTGATAGATTCCTGTAATTCTAGTTTAAGGTTCCTCAGTTTGTTATGATCTCATCCTAGATTCGATCTGAATTCTTTTGTAGCGCAATTATATGCAATTTACTAAAATTGTTATTGTAAGTATAATTTGAATAATCAGTTAAATTAAAAAAATTAGGGTAAATTACATCTGGCCCCCTCGACTTTGAACAAATAGACGATTTCCCCCCTTTACTTCGCAAACTGATTAAAAACCCCTCCTAATTTGGAGAAATTATACGATTTCCCCCCTCTAGCCGGAACCGGAGCAAATCTCCGGCGAGGAGGCACCTGAAATGACAATTATACCCTTCCATTAACAAACAAAAAAATTCCTATTCTCTTTTCTCCTTCCTCTTCTCCTTCCCCTTCCTCTTCCTCTTCCTCTTCCTCTTCCTCCTCCTCCTCCCTCCTCCAAAACTAAATTCTCTGGAAACCCATACTAAACCACAAACTCAGAATCGGATAACCCCTCAAGAATCCTAATTTAACCAAAACAAATCCACAGAATCACCAAAAATCCAAAAAAATTAAGGATTCTAAATAAATAAACCATCTTCGATTTGCTAATGGACCTTGACGTCCTTGGCCTCAAGTTCCTAACCTCAAATTCCTTTAAACCAAGATCCAGAATTGTACGAAATACGTACACCCAATTTCAAGATCAATAACCTAATTCCAATCGATTCCAAATCAAAAACGAAAAGGTCATGGCCAGGCCGATGTCGGTGACAAACCCGATCGTGGACGGATCCTTCCCAGACGACGAAGAAAACACATCACACAGATCCCTCACTTCCTCCTCCTCCCGGTCCCACCTCGCCCGCCACTGCTTCTCCTCTTCGAAGTCGTCGGTCCCCCACCGGAAGGTCGTCATCCTCGGTGCCACCGACGGAATCAGTCAGCCCCTTTCCCTCCTCATGAAGCTCAACCCCCTCGTCTCCTCCCTCTCCCTCTACGACATGGCCAACACCCCTGGCGTTGCCGCTGACATCAGCCACATCAACACCAGATCAGCAACCCCGTCAACTCGCGACAATCTCTTCAACATCAATGCTGGGATCATTAAGGGCCTCAGCTAGGCCATCTCCAAGCCAGGCCATCTCCCAGATCAGCAACCCCGTCAACTCGATTGTGCCTATTGCGGGCGAGGTGTTTAATAAGGCGGGGACCTATGACGAGAAAAGTTTTAGGGATTATGAAGATTTGAAGGACCGGACCCTCGACTGAACCCTGAACCCAGACGAGGATAGAGTTTTGATTGTGAAGATTAGTTTTAGGGATTGGTTATGAATTGGATTTTGTTACGATTTCTGGTTGAAGTTCTGTTTGTTTTAAAAAATAAAAGCAAAGGATGTGATGAGAGGGATGGGAGGAAGGAGAAGGAGAAAGTGGAGAATTTAGTTTTTTTTTGTTTTTTAATGAAAGGGTAATTTTGTCATTTCAAGTGCCTCCTCGCCGGAGATTTGCTCCGGTTCTGGCTAGAGGGAGGAAATCGTATAATTTCTCCAAACTAGGAGGGGTTTTTAATCAGTTTGCGAAGTAGAGGGGGAAAATCGTCTATTTGTTCAAAGTCGAGGGGGCCAGATGTAATTTACCCAAAAAATTAATATTGGACTATCAACACCAATTTAAAGTATATGAAATCATATATCTGTTTAATTAGCAAACCAAAATCCAATTAGAATAAATTGAATCAGTCAATTTATAAATCAACTTATATTTTATACTAATACTCAAAAAAACTTGTGTTCTAGAATAACATTTCCTAGGAAAAAAATGAAAAAGGCACGACGAATACGCCAAATTCGTAACTAGTGGATCAATCTAAATAAAAAAAAATTTATAAACGGTCCTGAGGTTTTAAAGTTTTTGCGACGTAGTCCTGTGGTCTGAAAATATTGCATTTTTTTTAAGAACTCCCATCAAATAAAAAGAAAAATCGGAATACAAACAAGTCTAAAGCCACAGCACACCTGCTAGCCAACAATCCTGGTAGTCAGCTAGGGGAAAAAACCCCTCACTAGCTAGCCAACAAGCCTGGTAGTTGATGAGTGTCAAAAACACTCATTATTCGTACCCTTTTAGTATATCATTCTTAGTGTTTTAGGTTGATTTAGTTGTGTTTTAGTTGTCTTAGTGTTAGTTTTCCTTCATTGTGTCTTTATGTTGATTTTATCATTTTTCATTAAGTTTGCTTATTTTTAGGAGCCTATTCGAGCAGAAGTGAAGGATGATCGAGCGCACACGCGAAGCCACGGACGAGAGGGAAGTCATGAAGCCAAGAAATGTGATGCACGATCTTCTGGCGCACGCCAATCCTCTATGGCGCATGCCATGTAGCCGTTGCTCGAACGACAGATTACTCAGACAACCATTTTCACTCAGAGAAGCAAAATCACGATGGCTGGTGCACGTCAGGTGCACATGGCGTACACCAGACCAGACGGACAGAAGTAAAATAAAGCTGAGTGTTGGACAAACAAAATGGTGAAGTGACAAGGGCGGCTTAAACTTTATGAAGGCAAAGGAACAAGTTTGGCAGGCACTTTTAGGATATTTTTAGGTTGGATAAGTTGTTAGATAAGTTAGATTAGAATTTAGTTTACTATTCCTCTAGTTAGTTAGTATATTAGGTAGTTTTTGTCTTAAAAATCAAGTGTGGCATAATTGTGACCAATGTGAGATTGTGTCCACAAAACCAGATGTAAATATTTACTTAGAAGAACGTGGACTTGAAGAGTGGAGCTTTGAATCTTGATAAGTTTCAATTCCTTTCTCTCTTTTGTCTATGTTTATGTTTATTATGTTGAATATAAATATGTTTGAGTAGTTGTATGAGTTTGGTGCCTTGTTACCTTTGATGTAGCCCTTGATAAGAGTTGTGTATGTTCTTGTATGTGTTCTTATCAACGTGCTTGATCCTATTGCTTAGACTTGCTTGATCACCAAGCCTTAGTAGCTAGTCAAAACTTGAAACCGAAAGGAGATAGAATTGATGGATAGGTTGATTCGATGATTAGTACTCTTGCTAGGAGAGACATCTCCTTGGTGACCTACTGATTGTCCTTGGAGTGGAGCTTATAGTTGATGCTTAACTTAGTTTAGTTGGTTGGTGGGGTCGAAAGAACATATCTGATCTTCTAAGCTAGGTTAAGTAGCAATTTAGACTCATCGTGCACGAAAGTGTGGTTGAGGTTGCCTTCGATTCACTCGGACTATATCACATATACTCAGACCCATCTTTATCTTATGGTTATGTTTGTTATGATCTTTATTTCCAATCTTTAGAGTTTAGATCACAAGTGTTCAACAACAAACTTCATAATCTGATCCTAGTTAAGTAAGTAAACCTTAGAGTAGGCCTAACAACTCAATCTCTGTGGATTGACAATCCTACTTACTCTTATTTGCAAACTGCTGTAACTCTGCTGCTGAATTAGCGTACGCCACCCTTGTTGGCGTGTGCCAGGTTTGTTAGTCCATGAAGTTTTAGCTCGTGCTAGGTGCTGTTGGCGTCTGCCAGAGCTTCAGACTAGTCTAGGGATGGCGCAGGCCATCTACTTCTGGCGCACACCAGAAAGACCAAAAAGATGACCGATCGTCCAGTATTAGGCAGAATTATGATAGAAGGTTCATGATACCATTCGTGCATCTGAGTTATAGAACAAATTAGCGCCATTGCTGGGGATTGAGATCTTAGACTCTCAATTCGGTTTACAAACTCAGATCAGTATATATATTAGTATATTTTTATTTTTTATTTTATTTTTTGTTATTTTTCGTTTACTTCTTGACCAAGTAACTTGTCTTGCTTGACAAGTTACATGCATGCCATTAACCCATTCAACCAATATTTCTCCATTGGAGAATGAAGAAGAAATAACGTAGTTAGAAAGATCATTGCGTAGGGAGAGACGAGAAAAAGAAAAAATAGACCAAAGGCAAGAGGGTCAAGAGGCTGGAGTACATGCCCCTAGACATTCTCTATTGGACCATGGAAGACCGATATACGAAGGGAGCAAAAACTGGAATCCAATGGCCAGCTGTTGAAGCTAATTATTTCGAATTTAAGCCAGCCGTGATTCATATGCTTCAATCTTTGGACCAATTCTATGGTTTACCTAACGAAGATCCCAATGAACATCTGGGAAACTTCATGGAATTAGCTAATAATTTTAAGTATACTAGAGCGCTAGATGATGTTGTTAAGATTAGAATATTTCCTTATACGTTAAAGGATAAGGCTAAACTTTGGTACAAACAACTTAAGGGTACTCCAATAACCACTCACACGCTGTCGAAACCTCGTGAGGTTGTCAAAAGTCCAACAAACAAATCTATCATTATCTGTTCTCACTTCCACATTGGAATCTCCAAAGGTTGTAACAATCCTGAAGGTCGTTGATGTTCCGCCTTCACTTGTTGACAAGTCAGACACTAACGTCTCACTTCATGCCTTTCCACCAATAATTCCCTCTCAAATCGTGATACATCTTCGTAGACCCCGGATGCATACTATACACCACTTGTTGTGCTTGAGCCAATAACTCTCTTTTCAAATCTCTGACATCCGAAACAACCACTCGTAGTCCATAATATAACACACCATCATCAAGTTGGAACTTAGGCAATACACCTAGTTCAACTTTTCTTATCATCTCGATCACCTCCGGATCTTCCTTTTACAATTTTATGACTCATCCTCGCAAGATGGGTCTCAAATGTATCTCAGCCAAAAACCTTGGCTGAACCACAAATTTTTGACTCAAAGCATCGGCTACTACATTAGCTTTTCCCAGATGATAGTTGATGGTACAATCATAATCCTTGAGCAACTCCATCCATCTCCTTTGCCGTAAGTTCAAATCTCATTGCTCGAAGATATACTTGAGGATTTTATGATCTGTGAAGATTTCAAACTTCTTACCATACAGATAATGCCTCCAAATCTTCAAGGCAAACACAACTGCTGCCAATTCCAGATCATGCACCGGATAATTCTCTTCATGCTTCTTCAACTATCTAGAAGCATAGGCGATGACGTTCTAGTGTTGTATTAAAACACATCCCAATTCGACTCTTGATGTATCACAATAGACTGAATAACCATCCGTACCTAAAAGTAGGACTAACACAGGTGCATGCGTCAATCGATCCTTTAGCTCTCTAAAGCTTTCTTCACACTTCTCCGACCATTCATACTTCACATTCTTCTGAGTTAGCCGGGTTAATGGTAATGCCAAAATAGAGAAGTCTTTGACAAACCATCGATAGTAACCTGCTAAACCCAAGAAGCTACGAATCTTAGTCACATTTGTCAGAGTAGGCCAACTCATCACAGCCTCTATCTTCTTAAAGTCCACGGAAACTCCATCACTAGACACTATGTATCCTAGGAATGCTACACTCTGCAGCCAAAACTCACACTTTTGAGAGTTTAGCATATAGCTCTTTCTCTCGCAGCTTTTGTAATACCAGCCTAAGGTGCTTCTCATGCTCTTCTTGACTCGTAGAGTACACCAAGATATTAGCAATGAACATGACAACAAATTGATCCAAAAAAATTCTTGAATCTATGATTCATCATATCCATGAATACAGCCGGAGTATTTGTCAAACCAAACGGCAGGACCAAAAACTCGTAATGTCCATACCTAGTCCTGAATGCCATCTTTGGAATATCCGACTCCCTTATCCCCAACTGATAGTATCCTGATCATAAATTGATCTTAGAAAACTACTTAGCTCTACGAAGTTGATCAAATAGATCATCAATCCTCGAAAGTGGATACCGATTCTTAATGGTCATCTTATTCAACTTCCGGTAGTCTATACATAACTACAAAGTTCCATCCTTCCTCACAAATAAAACTGGTGCTCCCCATGGAGACACACTAGGTCGAACATAGCCTTTATCTAATAAATCTTGCAATTGCTCTCTCAGCTCTTTCATCTCAATATGAGCCATACGATATGGCAGTATCGAAATCAATTCAGTGTCGAATTTTAACTCAATGCAGAATTCAATCTCCCTTACAGAAGGTAATCCTGGAAAATCTTCAAGAATCACATCCGAATACTCCCTAACTACTGGAATATCATCCACCGAAACTTTATCCTTCCCAATCTCTTTCACCTAAGCTAGGTAGCTCATACATCTGCTCTTTAAAAGTTGAGTAGCTTTCATAAACAAAATCAACTTAGCTATCGTCACCTTCCGCTCACCTTGAAACTCAAACTCTGTCTCTTCCTATGGACGGAAAGTGACTCGCTTCTCAAAGCAGTCTACCACCGCATGATAAGAGGATAACACATCTATCCCCACTATTAAGTCAAAATCATCTATATTTGATACGTACAAATCAGTCGACAACTCACGCGCATTAGATGAACTGATAGAAAGGGTATCTGCAACAATATTGTTGCTAGCCTCAGCATCTCTCCTTGTCAGAGCATACATACGAGGTTGTGCTCTACTTCCTCCTCCTTTGGATCTCACCCCCTTAATTCTCAAACTTACTTCCCTCTGAACTTGAGGACGAGGATTTGCTTGCACAGACTGTAAGGACCATGCTCGCCACTTGTCTATGCTATCTGAACATAGGGCAATCTCGAACTAGGTGGCCCACCTTGCCACAGTTGAAGCGAGATCTGATATGCTTGTAGCACATATCCCCCAGATATTGCTTCCCACAGCTCGAGCACATCCTGGAGTTACTAGACTGACCCAAAGCTAAATGCTATCTACAGAAATCATTTCCTCTACCGAATCTTCCAACTGGTCCTCCGCCCCTTGACGATGCTGACTGACTACCAGACCACCTCTCTTGCAGCCTAAACCCTTGGTTCACACTCCTCTGTGGCTGTCTATCAATCCTCTGAATCTTTGACTGGCTCAGAGTTTCCTGACGATCACCATCCCGTATCTCTAATGTCTGAGCACAATTCACAGCAGCAGCATAAGTCTCAAATCCATGAGGCATCATGACCTTGAACATGGAATCATCAAGATCACGAATAAACCTCTTCACCTTCTTTTTCTCATCGAGGATCAAATGTTCTGCATAACGCGATAGAGAGTTGAACCTCTGATCTTACTAATCCACTATCATCCCAGGTGTTTTCACCAATCACTTAAACTCGAAAGCTCGAGCATCCTTCAAACTCTTAGGTAGAAATCGATCGAATAAGGTCTTGCTGAAGACCTCCCACATCCAAGCATATGATCCTTCATTCTAGAACCATACTCCAGCCTGGCTAACCAACTGAAATAAAGCCAGCTCCATCATTCTTACCCCATCACATCTCAAGATTCTTTTCCTCTTCTCCATCTCATCGATGAAGACTTAAGGATCACTCTTCATACCCGAAAAGGTTGGTGGCTTCAAACTCAAAAACTCTCCCAAGGAGTCATCCTTAAAAGCTTGAGTGACACTCTGCTCCACCTGAATTCGCTGGACATCAATGAATTTCTCCATCGCTCTCATCATACGATCCACACTATCACTTCCTTGCCCTTCCAATACAGGCGCAAGTACATCAGCAATAGGCAATGGAATCTCATCTCCAACAATCCCAACTTGTGGCAAAACTTTAGATGCCACTTCTTCCCTTTGTCCTTAGGAGCTCTCACCGTTCCCCCTTGCCGTTTCAGAATCACTAGAAGTACTTGTCATATCCTTTTATACGAATGATTTAGAATTAAATTCACTAAGGATCGACACATAAAAGAAGACAAAGACATGACAATCCTATGCTCCATTATACATAACAAATAATTCAAACTCAAGAATCCTAGGCTCTGACAAACTTAGAGCTCTGACAACCTATGACTCTGATACCAACTCTGTCATGACCCAAAATCCAGATTGCTGACATGGTATTGGATCACGCTCCCCAAACTGAGGAGTCATGGTCCAACCAGCCTTAGACATACGTATGAAAACTATAACCTTAGAAGTGTAATTCAAATGCGGAAGCGTAAAATCATAATATATATAAGTATTTTTACAAAATTCAAAAGTCTAAACACAAGGTCCTACAATATGCATAACAGAGCAACTCATCTAAGATCACAAAAGGAGTACCATCCAAAGACTTCAAGAAACTCGGAAGAAGACAACGGTTTTACATGATAAACAAACCAAACTCTTCGGATGTCAAAGTAGAACTTCTAGCTCTCGTCACCTGTGGAAGAGGAGGTAAGTACTTGGAAGTACTTAGTAGAGGATATTAAAACTAACCTATAATTAACTAACCAACCACAGGCAATGACTCAAATCATGCATAGACAAGTGTTGCTAAATTAACACTTAGCACATCACAAGTAATTTAATTTAACAAATGACGAATTCATATTCATACATATAGACACGTTCTGACCCAAAAGTGGCATCGCAAATGTCATATCATGGATGGACCTTGGAAAGGTCTAGAATGTGTTACCCCCTCTCACAACACTGGGATACTATATCTTATAGCGCATTCATAATCAAACTCTGCCAACCATATCATAATCGTATCAAATTCAATGTATCCCCAAAAACATGTGCACATGTGTCAATATCCCCAGTTGACTTGGATAGACCTCATTGTCTGCTATCTCACAAATCAACTCACATATACTATACACAAATTCATAATCTCGAATCATAACTTCATAATCCAAAGACTCATTCCAAAACCATGCATAAACCAAAATTATCAAAGCACACAAATCAAAGACTCACATTCACAATCCATCATATAACCATATAATCACCATATCAATACATAATAATAAATTGATAATAACCAAAGTTAGCCAAGACAAAGGTTAGGGATAATATCACCCTACCTTAGCCAAAATTGAACAAAAGCTCCTAAAGGTCACCATTCTTGCTTTATGTCCCTCAGTGCTTGGATTCCAAAATGCGATTCACTAAACAAGAGAAATAATCCTCTAATCAACACAAATCCTTCAAACACAAAGAATAAGGAAAACCTACTTTAAGTCCCTAAAATCATATTTCTACACAAAATCTCTAAATATGCATAATAGCCCTCCTATCTCATCATTAATGACTAAATCAACATCAACCCTCCTCAAATCATCAACCAAACCTCAATATCCACATATGCTCTTCACTAAGGTTTTAACCTAAGATTTTCCAAAATATACACAATAGTTCTCTAACCACAACTTCAACATAGATCAACACCTATAACTACTATATCATCCATTTCGACCATCAAAACTCTTAAACTCCAAATTATTCAAAATCATAAAAGTGCTCAAATCCTTACCAATTTATACCTAATCCAAGATAAGCTCAAGCTCTATACTTATTTTCAATAAAATCAAGTCTAGAAATCACTTACCAAGCTTCAAATCAAAGGAAGACCTATTCTCCTTCTTCTCATCTCTTCTCCCATGTCTCTCTCTCTGTTTTTCTTTCAAATGGCTGAGTACAATGACTCCACTCATAAGCCTCTTAGATATTTTAGCTAAAAACTTACCATAAATGGTAAAAATACCCATAAGCCACTTGCCATTTTTTTCTACTTTGGTCCTCAACCTTTCATGTCATTCAAATGTCACCCCAAAACTTCTTCCTAAGTTCCAATAAATCCTTAATCATGTCCCAAACCATAGAAGCCAAATAAATCACCAATTGGCAAAATCTCCCAATATCGATGAAAATTCGTACCTATAAACAAACACTCACAATCTCACTCATGATCCTATCACATAAATTCTCAATTGTAAAAAATCTCATCACCAAATTGTAGTTCTAGATGATACAAACACACTCGAATTAGAATCACCCAAATCAGAGGTCGTATGAGGAAGATATGAATTTTTGAAGAAAAGTGCATGCAGTCCAGCGGTCGTTGTCCCCAACATCCTAGTGCTCGTTCCATATCAAAAAAAAATTCAAAAGTTCAAATCAATAAAGTTGTAGATATATGTCTTACGAATCTACTCATCTTAGAATCGCTCGATTCAGAGTTTGTATGCGAAAGTTATGATTTTTCTACCAAAAGTCAACGAACTAAGTCTATCATTCCTAACCCACCCGAAATTCACTCAAATCTCCTAAACACAAGGCTCAAATCACAAATCTCAAATCACAAAAGACTAATGTGTTATAGACTTACACGATTTGGAATCATCCAAATCGAAGTTCACACGAAAACTTTATACTTATTCCTCTAAAAGTCGATGGATTCAACCAAAGGCCAGACCAAGTGGTCGCAACCAAGACAAAGTTAACGAGGGTCATAACAACTAGGCAGAGCTCTAGGTGTAGTTTGATCAGCCTGGGGTGGCCCATAGTGGCAACGCTTGTTAGCGTTTCAGCTCCAAAGAAAGAAAGAGGGGGGAAAATGACCCTCTACGTTTTCTGGCTGATTGATGGAAAAGGTTACCACCGACAAGACTGACAAGGTGCGCTGAGCATAGATCTGGCCTTCAATCACCGCAACAAACTCGTGGACGATGACAGTTGGAGGAGAAAAGACCAAAGAGGTAGGAAGTTCGAGTCGACTAATGGAGGCACCACAAGGCTCAGGGGTACCACCAGAAGACATGCCCAACCGAGAGGGTTGCCGATCTATCCTCCGATCATGGTAGCGCGGCCATACGCGCCGGAGATCGGCAAAGAGGAGAAACGGCCAGTAAGAGGAAAAAGAGTCGAGTTTTGCTAACAGCTGGTCGTGGTGGGTTGAGCGACCACTCAAAAGAATTGGCTCAGCGAGGCGGAGCTTGTGGTGGTGTCGGATCGGCCGTGCGTGGCTGTACGTAGTGGCCACTGGGGAAAAGGTAGTCGAATCTTAACTCAGGGGCAATTTAGACATTTTAGAATAGTACAAGGTCGCGTCTCAAAGTCCAAAAAATTTTGCCCCCTGAAAATATTGCATTTGGTCATGAGATTACACGATTTTTTGCAAAAAAAGGCTCGAGTGATATCCTGTAAAATCCGAATAAAACTATTTAAAAACAAATAATATCCTCGAATATTATTTTGATATTAAAAATAATGTGAGTAGTATTATATAATTTACCACTTAACCCTAATCCTAGCTACTTATTTAGGTCAACTAGTACTATAAATACAGAATAAGATCAAGATTCAGAGGTAAGTCGGTTTCTGTCTCACTTGGTATTGAATCTAATGTTACGATTTTCATTCTCAAAACATAAATTAACCCCTGGGTGTGCTAACATTTTGAACTGTTACTATGAGCATAAACCATTATGGGTTAATAATTAATTGATTTTGAACTGGGCTATATTTCGGTGGATGTACGTGGCTCATGTTCATGAATAAAACTTGAACTCTGTCCTTAGGTGCATTACATCAAGATTTGGTGATTAAAATGAAGAAATTGAAATTCTGGGAATAAGAATTAGGCTATAGTTAGTTTACGACCTAGACCTGCAAATGGGAGAGTAGCGATTAGAATAAATGGATTTAAAATTATGGGAATATGGATTAGGCTGTATTTAGTTCACGTACACCAGGATCTAGACATGCGCATGAGAATGATACATGATCTTAGTGAATTCCAAAAGTGATTTTTTTGTTTTATATGGGTTTCGTTACTAAATTGGGTTATTATGACTTTGTTAGACTTTGCATGATTTCTATTTAATATTGTAAGTGAATTCTGTCTTTGTTACGTGATTATTATGTTGTTCTGAATCATTGATAATGTGTGATTGAATTCTGGAATTTTGAATTAGAAATTGATGATTTGGATTTTGAATTTATTGATCTTGGATATGTGAATTGGATCTTGGATGTGTGATTGATTTCGAGTTTGGTATATTTGGATTATTGATGATTGGATTTAGATTGTCAGAATTTGGATATGTGATTGATATGATTTATAACATGCGGGATTATCTCATACTGATTGGGCCCTGTAGTTCGCACATATCGCTTAAGGGGCTACTGGGTAACCTGAGGTATGTGTGATCAAATGGACAGGGAATATGTAGACTATCTGGACTCGTGGAGGGAATACCCTTCCATCTATTAGGCTTGCCTTACAGAAATGGTTCGGGTATTTATCTGTGCCCTACGAGGATCCTGTCATGATAAGTGAGGACTCCGGAGCTCCAAAAGTAAACGTGTTAGTTGGTTAAGTTAGTTGGATAGGTAACCTCTGTTTCAATTTTGAAAAGTTTGATCATGGACATATGTTCGTAACTTCGTTACTATATGATTTTATACATGCTCTGATTTGCCAAGTTTAAATTTATGTTATCTTATTTATGCATATATGATTGTAGAGTCTTATTGTATATGATTTGATATGAAACATGTGATATAATTTGATGCATGGATTGTGTATTTTTACTGACTTATTGAGATGTATATCCTCATTAATGTGCGCTGCTGTCTCAGATGATTCCGGGGAATTGGGAGCGAGAACTAGAGGTGAGGACATGTATCGTTAGACATTTAATCCACTTTAAGACTATGTATTTTCATTTCTATAGACCGTAATATTTTTATATTGAAGTTACGATTGAGATTTCAGAACAAAAGTAACCTTACGGAGGTTTTTACTCCGTGTCGGTTGACATGCCTAATTTCCGGGGTGTGATAACTTAAATAGTATCAGAGCATTTAAAAAATATATATATTGTGAATCATGCATTCATAAGAGAGTAAGTTTAGGTTTTTGGTGATTGGGATTTAAATTGTGCGAATATTTTTCAAACACCTTATTTGGTTGTCCTTCTCTTCAGATTTTGGTGTCAATGTTGTTTTCGGGTGCTCCAAATTTGGCCCCCTAACAACTGCATGCTTCGAGAGCTCAATATTTTAGGGTCAATGGCTGCTCTGCACCATAGGTTCTGTGTATAAATGTGTGTGTTAGATAACTGTGTGGTTATATAGATGATTAATGCATGTACTATCAAGCAAGTTTATAAATTTGATTTTTCATTTACCTCTTCTGTATATGAAGACAAGTTCAAGCAGATAATTGATGTGTAGTAATGCTCTTAACCTATGTTTTGAGTGAACACCTATATGCATATGTTATTTACTTGGGCGAATTTAGAGTGTGGATTACCTACTTGATTTAATGGATTACTGTAAATACACATCACATATCTAAGGCCTTATAATTGTAGTTGACTCTGTTTGATTTCTTTGTGTTCGGGTTTGATTGCGTAAACGAGCATGATGTAAGTTCTGTATTTTTTTGTGCCATCTTTATCTTAGTTTGAATGATATTCATCTGAGTTGATAATTTTGCATCCGTAAGAGTATGATGTTTAAAACTTTTGGAGTTCTATTTTGTGGTGGAATTAGCCATTTGTTCTGAGCGCATAAGGGATTTGTTTGATTACTGATATTATTTTTTACTTCATTTTTTATTTTGTGATAAAATAATTTTGTTTTGATTTCATGATATTATGGATTTGATTTGATGTAGGTATAGTAGGAAAAAAATGGTTATGGTTTTGTGTTTGTGTGATTTTCGAATGTTATAGATTTGTTTGTGAGTATGAGTTCAATATGAATATGAATATGAATATGTGTGTTGAATATATAGAATATATGTACCCGTGTTGGTATCATTTTAAATTCACAATTTATAGGGATCTCGTATATAGACGCGCATTCACTAAAGCATTACACATGTGTTGTTACATGGACATCTATAACCTCTTGTGCTAGACTATGCATAGACTATATATTAGTGAAACAATTATTAAACCTAATTACAATGTATAGAATTATGGAGAGTTTTTGTTTGAGAATTCTATATTAGAATTGTGTACCACAATAATGAGAACGGATCATTTTTTTAATTGGTAATTATGTTCAAAATAGTTTGATATCATTTTGGCCTTGTTAGATTTTGTATGTGGATGTGATTATCTAATCGACATTGTTGCAATTAATTCTGTATGTATCAGTTGATATTTGCTTGAATATGTGGTGTCTCTTTTTATGTAATCTATTTTTTTAGAGTAGTCAATAGGGTATCAAAATGAGAAATTCATTGTGGATTTCACAGGTTCTAGGAACAGAACATACGGTTTAAAGAAAGTTATGTAAGAGCTTGCACTTGAATATAAAATAACAGAGGATTATCACTGCTTAGAAAATCAGGGTATTCATTAAGATATAATATAGGAGTGAAAATGATTATTACGAGCTGATGATGAACTGAATTATCTCGTAAAAAAATAGTTTTGAAGGAACTAACCATGAAAATGAATTAAATATATGAACTTGGTTCATCCCACAAATTTTCATCTCAAGAATATGATTAGAGTTTAATATATATTTGCATGAACTTGATTCCTAGTGTTGATTGGTTTGGTTTTGGTTGAAATGATATCCAATGTAACTATTTTATTATGTTTTGAATGATATCCATTGTTTTTTTTCGATAATATAATCATATGTGATCTTAGAAACTCATTATGATGTTAAATTCATTGCCTTGGATTTTGGGTAAGTTATATTTGTATTTTGGAAACCTAAAAATAAAGAAAGAAAGAAAGATATTGATTCTGGATGGTATTGATGCCTTTTATAAATTTGTTTTTACAATATGGTAGTCATTATGCATACTTTGTCGATTTAATGTTCTTATTATGTTGGGTTCTTAGGATTTTGCATGGATCTATATGATCCATGATTTCGATCATGTGATTCAAACTGTATGACTTTGGTGAAGCAAGTCTACCTAATTTTAGATAAATCAATATGATATTTAAAATTAATTTTCTTGTACGATCCAGTTTCTACATTCTCTTTAGATTCTTAGCAAGTCTTAACTTTATAGGCTTTGCGTGGAGAGTATAAATTGATTGTGAATTGGTATCTCTTTCATCTTTAAGCTAGAGTCTATCTTAGTTTTATATGTGCCACGTATGGAGCAGTAATTCACTTTGATCATAACCCCACCACTTTGAAAAGTCTTTAGAACGTATAGTAAGATCTAGTCTGGTATCTGAAATCTGTGTATATAATTTTTAATCGGTATTTTTTAAAATATATTTAAAAAAAATTATTTATGATATAAGTTTGAGGACAAACTTTATTTAAGGAGGGAAGAATGTAAAATCCGAATAAAACTATTTAAAAAAAATATGATATCCTTGAATATTATTTTGATATTAAAAATAATTGTGAGTAGTATTATATAATTTACCACTTAACCCTAACCCTAACTACTTATTTAGGTCAACTAGTACTATAAATATAAGACTCCTCGCCATACCTTAGAGAGCAATAAATACAAAATAAGATCAAGATTCAGAGGTAAGTCGGTTTCTGTCTCACTTGGCATTGAATCTAATGTTACGATTTTCATTCTCAAAACATAAATTAACCCTTGGGTGTGCTATCATTTTGAACTGTTACTGTAATGCCCCGTGATTTGACCGACTGGCTCCACTGTACCAACACGGGTCTTGTCAGCGTGTTTTGTCCTCACTCACACGCACCCTGGAAAACTTCCCAGTAGGTCACCCATCCTGATCCTACCCTCGGTCAAACGCGTTTAACCTTGGAGTTCTTTCAGGAAGTGTGACCGAAAAGAAGGTGCACCTTGTTGGTATGGATAGTAACAATCAAATCACTTAAGCCTTTCACACAATTTATATATGGGGTATCACATTCACCCCTCCTTAAATACGCAACGTCCTCGTCGCGTCAGACATACACAGTCCCAGAATCCCTCGCTTGTAGGTGCATCCGGTCCCCGAATCACACCGTACAAGCTGAGGTCACTCTGATACCAAATGTAACGCCCCGTGATTTGACCGACTGGCTCCACTGTACCAACATGGGTCTTGTCAGCGTGTTTTGTCCTCACTCACACGCACCCTGGAAAACTTCCCAGGAGGTCACCCATCCTGATCCTACCCTCGGTCAAACGCGTTTAACCTTGGAGTTCTTTCAGGATGTGTGACCGAAAAGAAGGTGCACCTTGTTGGTATGGATAGTAACAATCAAATCACTTAAGCCTTTCACACAATTCATATATGGGGTATCACAGTTACTATGAGCATAAACCATTATGGGTTAATAATTAATTGATTTTGAACTGGGCTATATTTCGGTGGATGTACGTGGGTCATGTTCATGAATAAAATTTGAACTCTGTCCTTAGGTGCATTACATCAAGATTTGGTGATTAAAATGAAGAAATTGAAATTCTGGGAATAAGAATTAGGCTATAGTTAGTTTACGACCTAGACCTGCTAGCGATTAGAATAAATGGATTTAAAATTATGGGAATATGGATTAGGCTGTATTTAGTTCACGTACACCAGGATCTAGACATGCGCATGAGAATGATACATGATCTTAGTGAATTCCAAAAGTGATTTTTTTGTTTTATATGGGTTTCGTTACTAAATTGGGTTATTATGACTTTGTTAGACTTTGCATGATTTCTATTTAATATCGTAAGTGAATTCTGTCTTTGTTACGTGATTGTTATGTTGTTCTGAATCATTGATTGTGTGTGATTGAATTCTGGAATTTTGAATTAGAAATTGATGATTTGGATTTTGGATTTATTGATCTTGGATATGTGAATTGGATCTTGGATGTGTGATTGATTTCGAGTTTGGTACATTTGGATTATTGATGATTGGATTTAGATTGTCAGAATTTGGATATGTGATTGATATGATTTATAACATGCGGGATTATCTCATACCGATTGGACCCTGTAGTTCGCACATATCGCTTAAGGGGCTACCGGGTAACCTGAGGTATGTGTGATCAAATGGACAAGGAGTATGTAGACTATCTGGACTCGTGGAGGGAATACCCTTCCATCTATTGGGCCTTCCTTGCAGGAATGGTTCAGGTATTTATCTGTGCCCCACGAGGATCCCGTCATGATAAGTGAGGACTCCGGAGCTCCAAAAGTAAATGTGTTAGTTGGTTAAGTTAGTTGGATATGTAACCTCTGTTTCAATTTTGAAAAGTTTGATCATGGACATATGTTCGTAACTTCGTTACTATGTGATTTTATACATGCTCAGATTTGCCAAGTTTAAATTTATGTTATCTTATTTATGCATATATGATTGTAGAGTCTTATTGTATATGATTTGATATGAAACATGTGATATAATTTGATGCATGGATTGTGTATTTTTACCGACTTATTGAGATGTATATCCTCATTAATGTGCGCTGCTGTCTCAGATGATTCCGGGGAATTGGGAGCGAGAACTAGAGGTGAGGACATGTATCGTTAGACATTTAATCCACTTTAAGACTATGTATTTGCATTTCTATAGACCGTAATATTTTTATATTGAAGTTACGATTGAGATTTCAGAACAAAAGTAACCTTACGGAGGTTTTTACTCCGTGTCGATTGACATGCCTAATTTCCGGGGCGTGACATATCCCAAAGTAAAAATGTTTTGAATCAAATTTAAAGTATTAATTTTGATTCCTTTGTTTTTATAATTTTTTAAAAATTCACCCTCCTCCCTCTCCTCCTCCCTCCTCTTTCTCCGTCTTCTCTCTCACGCCTCTTTCTTCAAAGACGAAGAAGACGAGAGAGAGAAGAGAGAGAGAAGAGAGAGAGGAAAGAGAATGGAGGAGAGGGAAGGGAGGCAAGAGGGAGGAGGAGGGAGGAAAGGCAAAGAAGGTAGGAGAGGGAGGTCGGGGAGAAGAGTGGGTTTTTAAAAAAATTATAAAACTAAAGGAATCCAAATTGATATTTTAAATTTAGTTTGGACCATTTTTTCTTTCAGACCACATAACTACGTTGCAAAAATATTAAAATTTCAAGACCGTCTATGAATTTTTTTTAAAAAAAAAACACACACGAATATTCGCAACTGTGTACATATTGTTTAAAACCATCGTCGCGAGATTTTTGCTGCTTCCCCAAGATTTTATCCTCATTTAAATCTGGATGATCGAGTTTACTTTAGTAAATATTCGAGAGCCACGACGGAAGATCTTTTCTGCTTTTTCCAAGATGTTTTAAATCTGATTATCGGATAACCGCCGTATAACAAAAAGATTACTTTCGGAAAAGCGATATAGAAAAAAAGAAAAGGTCGCAACAAAACATGTAAAAAGCGAGGGGCCCATAGCCATCATGTCTCCCTTCCCCAATCCCACCCTTTTTGAAAATTAAATAATTCGGATTTCGGACCAGACCAGTTGAACAATTATAACTCCCAAAACCTCTTTTTTTTTTCCTTCTGTCTTAACAAATTTTATTCATTTTAATTTCCGTTCCGTCGACGATTACCGATTGGATCCAGCACGCCGCCGCCGCCTCATCGGAATTCTTCTCCCGCCCAGATCTGTTCCGTCTCTTTCAGGTACCTTTTATTTTCTTTAATCAAATGAACAGAAGAGAAAAAATAAATAAACGAAGAAGAGAGAGAGAGAGGAATTTGTTTTTGTGAAATCTTTGGTTTAATAGTCGAGCACCGTCGGTTCTATTAAATTCCCTCGTCGTTGTGATGAGAAATATGTCCATTGTAATATTTAGGTGAAAATTATAGAAAAAAGTAAAATCAGGATGAATAGTCATTTTTTTAGATTTCTTATTTGGTAGTTGTTCATGTTCTTTTAGAAGTACCAATGCAGTTTTCAATTTATTTTTTTAATTTGACTTTGAATTAGGGAAGGAAGAGGAGCAAGGTGTTTTAAAGGGTTGGAGGAGCTGAAATAATCAAGAATTTTGAGTATTTGGGGAGTGACCCAGATGATTAGAACTGATGTTATTGGCAGTAGAAGGAGGAGGGTTCTTCTCTTCTTCCGCTTCAGGGTATAGTAAGGGGTTGACCCTTTTGTTTTTGGGTCAGAAGCAGCACGAAGACAACAAACCCATGAGAGTTTCGCCGTGGAATCAGTACCAGTTGGTGGACCAAGAACCTGACCAGCTGGCTCCTCGGAAGGACCGGCTCTCCTGCGGCTGCGCTTCCTTTGGCTGCTTCGGTTGCGCTTCCACCGGAATTGACTCCCAGTCGCATCTTAAAGTAGGCCCCACGAGGCAGCAGGATACTGATTCTGGTGGTGATGATAAAGCTTGCGATCCAACATTGCGAGCAGAACATGCGAGTAATGGGAAAAAGGTGACTCTCAAGAGTAGTTTGAAGAAGCCATCGGATAGACTCCCAGCCCCTATCCCTGCTGAGGATAGCAATCTGAGTTCTGATGATTCCCATGGAAGTAGTTGCGATATAGCTGCCCATTGCGATCACAGGCGAGTGCAATGGACAGATGTTTGTGGGCAAGAGCTTGTTCATATCAGAGAATTTGAGCCAAGGTAACTTGGTAATTAGGTGCTGCAACTTAGATATATGGGTTATTCAGTTTATGTGTGTTTCCTTGTTAGTGATGAAATGCCTTTTCTCTTACAAGTGTAGTTAGATCATCTAAATGCCATCATGAGAGGAACAAGTTGGTCATGCTTCTAAAGATGTGGCAAATTGCTTTTGATTTAGTTGGGATAGCCGAGGTATGCTAGGGACAAATTTAAATACTCGATCAATCGTCGGGCATGGGAAAATTGGGAAAACAAATAGCGGGCAATAGGTCATCATCTCTCTTGGGGAAGAAAAGTTATCTGATACCTAAAAATTCACTGTTTTGGCTTGCACTGTTTGGCGTGCACTAGTTTAAGAGAGGATGTGGAAATGGTGCTAATAACATAGGAAATATAAGGATGTCAGATGTTGCACATTAGGCTATTCCTTTCCGAAATTGTGGAACTTATACTCTTATAGTACATTTCATGATTTGGAGGCTGTGTAAGCCTATCTGGTTCCTGTAGTTTGCTCTTTTTCTAAGACCTGAGCTCTTTTCTAATGACCTCTCTGTTTAAAGCTTACATGAACTGTTGCACATGTTTCCTAGTATTGAACAGCCCACATTGGTACACTTTTAAATCTTATTCATGAAGTTGAGAATGACGAGTGAAATGGTATTAATGAAATGCATGGGGAGGAAATACTCTTGAGCTTTAGGAACTTGTCTGCAAAAATAGGGCCACCTATAGAAAAAAATTCCATATATTTATTGGTTGCAAATGGAAGGAATGAAGTGAGGTAGACAGGGATAGGGGGGAAATGGGGAATATATTTGAGTTTACTATTTTTGGTCTAAGAAGTATTTTGCCTTTTGCCCGGTTCATAGTAACTAAGCCTTTGAAGCAGTTTCACAACGCAAAACTATGTGGCAGTACTCGTGCTAATTTAACTTCCGGAATAACACTAGATTTTGTGGTAGAACCGTAGAATTTTGGTCTTAAGGGTTTCGAGGTGTGAGGGAATACTTGTCTTACATTATATGGTTACATCTGTGATGTAGTATTACCCATAGATTCCTCAATGGTCTTACCTTATATCAGCCTCGCTACATGATTCTTAATTCTTATACATTATCTGAAAAACAAAATGCCCCTTTAACTAATGATGTCGGTCATTGTTATAATGAGGAACTTTGCTGTGCATGATCTCCATTTTCCATGAGTCTAGGGATAATAACATGCATATGTGACAATTAAATATCTGCGACTGCGGTAGAGATTACCCGCTTCTTTAATTTTGTTTTATAAAATTGTCACGAGATTAAGAATGTTCCAAATCACTCCTGAAACTGACAGTTGTCTTCTTGTTATGCAATTATGTTGACAATTTTGTCTCTCACGTGATCAATCAAATGGCAGCGAAACTTGTGGCTCGGACGACGACTTTGACAGTAGCAGTGAAAGAAGTTGTGCATGCGTGATTATGTGATTGTTGAATGCTAGAATGCTGAGGCATTGATCCCCTTCTGCTATGCATTTAGGCAGCTTGCAAACTTCTTCTACACACATCGTCTTGTTGGCGGAGTTCATATCAAAGACAGGGATCAACCGTCACCAGGCTTCACGTGGAATGCCCCCATACACGAGTTCTATATCGATCCATCCATCCATCTCGGACATGATGATTTTGTCCATATGATATCAATGAGGTTTTAGATTTTGCTTGCTCTGGTCTCTATTTTTGTCTCCCTACTTTGTTCTTCCTACCTTTGGCTATCTTTTTAGTGTTCGATCTTATTTTGGTTCATCATTATTTTGGCTCTTCACAATTGTTGAACTGGATTACGAGGTAAACCATGGCCTGGTTTTGGTGAAGTACATGCAATTCTTTGCTGAGATCATGGACTTTAGTTTGGTATATGCGAGCATTTATGATCATTTTGTATCTGTGAAACCATGCTAGTTGCCTCGCGCTAAAGAAAATAAAGGTTGTCTAGTGGTTAACCCTATCTTCCACCTATTGAGACAGCGCAACTAACCTCTCATATATGTCGTCGCTTCGATGTTCGGCTCTTCGATGTTGGCTCTTCGCCATCTGGGGCTATATGATGTTTTCAATGGTTTGCCCCCACTTTCTTTATTCTACTTAAATTGATTTCACGAGTTTTGTATGAAAAGAATATCAGCCATTTGTTTTTTTAATATCATTTCTGGACTGTCTCCCCACCAGTTCACTTTTATTCACTTAAGTAGTTTTTTTTTT